>VCCN01006896.1:413665-427820 GCA_006491835.1 Architeuthis dux
AGCCTATAACATTAATTGTAAATATTTTAATACTATCCAGAATTAAAAACACAGATTTAGCACAAACAGACATTCGCATGATCTAAATGTCAGACACATTTCATCAGCTTACTTAGGGGCACAGGAGCAATAATCTTTGCTTTACTTGAAATATTAATCGAGCACAATCAGACTTTTTTATTCAAATATATTAAAGTGCATTATCCCCTCTTTTCTTTAATTCAATTCACAAAACAGTTCCATTTTTTAAATTCTGGTCACTGAAGAGTTCCATGGTGGTTTCAAGGGGTTCATGAAGCAAAAATATAAGTTGATCTTTAAATGTAAAGAAATTTAAATCTACATAACTCCTCCTTGACATAGCTAATTACTTCATTTTGTTTATTTTTAATTGGTTCTTCAATCTCTTTAAGAAAAAGTTTACAGTTGTATTTTTAAGTTTAGTGTGATCTGTTTTCTAGGATACAGATCTAGAAATGGCTCAAAATGAACTATCTACTAAAAGATCTACAGTTCATGTAATTATTTTAGTTAACAAAAATTGTCACTCTTAAAGACAATTCCAATATCAAAAAATATAATAGCTAAAATGAAGCTCATAAGAAATTAACAACTTTTAACATTTACAAATATAGTTAATAAATTTTTTTAAGAACACATTTTTCTCAATTGAATATTTAAATAACTTCAGAGCTGCTGTGTGAAGTGTCAGCTTTTGGTTGGTTAATATAGTAACACATCCACTTAGGCACCGGCTCTCACTAAGTAGCATTAGGTGACAGTGCAACAACTAATAGTTGTTTGTGAGCCTGCATTGTAATAAGACTTCCAGGCATTGAAACAAAAACTAAGTTACTAAGTTTAGTAATGTACACCTTGTATTTAAAGTTTCCTTCACAAATCAGTTTAATGGTATGTGTGTGCACGCAGATCACACAAATATTTATTGTCTATGAATGGGAGCTTTTTAAAAATGTTCAATGAGCAAAAGATATGTAAGTTACTAGATTTGGTCAAGTTAGACAAATCATAAACCATTATGAAGATCTTTTGGATATATTAAGTCAGTTCTATGTTTGTTGTTAGATGCAATTAGGAGCAATTTTAATGAACTTCATTCAAAAAGATAGCTTTTGATTGTATTGTGATAATTGTCTTTAGAAATCTTATTAAAATTGGCATATTTTTGTTTATTGATTCTAACATTGAAGAGGGGAGAAAATAAGCAACATTTTCAGCATATTATGCTTTTCTATTTTAAGAAAGCTAAAAATGCAAAAAAAATATTTGTGCAATTTATGGAGAAGGTATTATGCATAATCAAACATGTCAAAAGTGGTTTGTGAAGTTTCATGCTGGATATTTCTCAATGAACGTTGGGTATGTCAGTTGAGGTTGACAGCGATCAAAATAAAGAAATTACTTGAAAATAATCAATGCTATACGATGCAGGATTCAAGTGTTGAAAATCATTTGCACCATCTTGGTTATGTTTGTTGCTTTGATGTGCGACTTCCACAGAAGTTAAGCAAAAAAAAAACCACTGCACCATAATTAAATGTTTTGTTTTTTTAAATTGTGACAGGCAATGAAAAGTGGATACTTTACAACAATGTGGAACAAAAGAGATAGGACAAGAGAAATGAACCACCACCAATCGTACCAAAGGCCGGTCTTCATCCAAAGAATGTGATGCCATGTATATGGTGGGATTGGAAGAGAGTCCTCTACTATGAGCTCTTTCCGGAGAACAAGTTCTGCTTCCAATTAAAGGCAGCATCAAGAGAAGCACCAGGAATTAGGAGAAAGTGTGAAATATTCCATCATTAGACAACAGGTTTCTTTGGTGACCAGGAAAAAATTGTTACAGCTTAGTATTCATTAGATATTGCATCTTCGATTACCATTTAAAGTGGTCTTTCGAGAGTTGTCTTAAAGAAGAAAATAAAAATTCAATTCCCTGGACTGCAAAAGGCAGCTAGATCAGTTCTTCGCTGAGAAAGATGAAAAATTCTGGAAGAATGAAATTATGAAGTTGGTTGAAAGATGATAGAGATAGTGGAACAAAATGGTAAATATGTTGTCTAATAAAGTTACTGTAAAAATTTTTTTAAATTGTCTTATTTTTACTGAATAAACCAAAGTTTTTATGCCACACAACAATATGAATTATTATAATAATTCATATTAGTGTGCGGCATAAAAACTTCAGTAAAAATAACAATTTTTTTATTTTTTTTACAGTAACTTTATTAGACAACATA
The DNA here is from genome assembly GCA_006491835.1 of Architeuthis dux. Taxonomy (NCBI): domain Eukaryota; kingdom Metazoa; phylum Mollusca; class Cephalopoda; order Oegopsida; family Architeuthidae; genus Architeuthis; species Architeuthis dux. Next base: position 415,930 of record VCCN01006896.1, read on the forward strand.
TTTACCATTTTGTTCCACTATCATCTTTCAACAATACATTTTTCAATAAATTTCTAACCTAACAGTTAAAATTGCTATAGCTTTCAAACTATTGTATTGGTTTATTCGGACTAATTTCCTAAACTTTTTGTCTTTCCCCAGAACCTCAGGTGTTTTATTCTTGAAATGGTGAACCTTGTTATAAGGGACGTGCGTTCCTTCCCATACACATCACATCTGATGTGTCTGCCTCCAAGCTCTTAGAACAGTTTTCACCTAACCCATGTGTTGAACCTATAATCTTCCAGTGAATTAGGCAAATTCTACTAGCAATCACATTTTGGGGGTCATGTTTAGGAACATCAAATCTATCGTTTGATTATTTTATCAGTAGCTCATATATACTATTGAAATCTATGCTTGATCTGCTGGCCAGATGAGAATTAGTAACCAATTCCTTCAGCTGTCTTATTCTCCAATGCTTTTCCCTGTCTATTGTTTTGACTTCCAAAGAGGTCTTACCCACACATGATCAACCATTCCTCATTTTAATGTTTAGGGAGTACAGCTTTCCAATGTTCCTAAAGTCTTATTTTTAGGAGGCAGCTGATCTCACCGTTGTAATCCCTGTCACAATAGAGTGGCAAAGTGCTGACATCATGACCCGTCTTCCGGCTCCACTCGATGAAATCCGACTAGTTATTTACAATAGGTGTAATTTTGCTTGTTTCTTTGTCGTTTTTTCGGGGTTATTTCAACTCAAAATTTTGCACGGTTTGTAAGTATATGACAGCCAGTTTATACCAAATAAAACAAATTCATAACTTTAACTTTTAGTGATTTTGCAGTCATTTTTCTCCACCGGAAATGCTCTAGCAGCCGATCATTGAACACCACTAAAGTGTTGACAACAAAGCGATAAAAATGCCTGAATCTAGTAACCACGTAAAATTTATTTTAATAATCTTTGTGTTATGATTAAGAAAAACGATGGTAGAAAGTTTAACTGAAAATTATGTGCTAAACAGTATGAACTCTGAGGTAAGCGTGGTTGAAAATTCCATGTTTACACTTTTCAAAAAGCGGTCAAAAACGTCAAACGTTATAGCTTAAATTCGAAGAATTCAGCCTTTGTAAAGATTTATATTGAAAGTACACACACACACAAATATTAGAAACGGGAGCCGTTAATAATAAATGCTATTTTTTTTCTTTTAAAAAAGGATTTTTTATAATTAAATGAATTAGAATGAAACAAATCTTATTACTTTTTGAAAAAAATGTATCTTTAACGTTACTTTTGAATTTAAAAAAGTGACCAAATAAAGTATTTAAATTTCCTTTAATTATTGTTTTGTGTATTAAAAAAAAAATAACTTATTCGAATAAATAAAAGATTTGTAGACTCTGTATTATCGAAAATTTGAATTTAAGATTTGAAGAAAACCAGGTTACGTTTTATTAAAATGAAATAAGTTTATATTGGAATGCAAAAAAGGCTTCAGAAATAATTTACATTAACGAATTTAATATTTTTCAAAAATGACATCTTTTATAAATTACTCTTGTTTTAAATAGCCCAAGAAAGATTTTCTAAATGCTCAAAACAAAATGTAAACAAGCCCCCCCCCCATACGAACTTAAAAACTAAAGAGATTGGTTTTCTTTTAGTTTTCAGAGACATTTTCACTAAAAGTTACTCGTGTAAAAAACATTAGCTTTCAAGTTTCCTGAACTATTTTACTTATATATTATCTGTTTTAAATGGAAAAGAAAACATGTTAAAATGGAAAAAAGGATCGATTTTTTTTTTACCGATAGAGAAATCGGATACAAAAAAGAAAAGACTTTTTTTTTTTAGTTCGTGAGCTTCCTTTTATAAATTCAAATGTTCAAAACATTTCCCGTTTTTGCAGAATTCAACATCAGCTAATTTGGTTTTATTTCAAAATGTGCAACAATGCAAATTCTTTTTAAAAAGTTGAGTAGACACACAACACATCTGCTTTTGAAGACGCTTGTTGTAGTATTCAATTATAAGAATTAAAGCCAACGATATTTTAAGAAAGGAGAAATTTCCTTAAAAATTAATTTTCAACCTGATCAATAGAAATTAAATAAACAGGGACTAGTAACTGTTTTAAAAAAAGCAGATAAAAATCGATGCAATACAAAAAAAGGTTTCAATCAACAACTGTTACACTCCAGGCCAGTGAAATAGTTACTAACAATAATGAATAAGCAGTCAGTTAAATCATCTATACAGGGAATTAGTTACAATTATTTCCTATTAGGAGGTTATTCCTTAGAAACAATTCATTACAGTTTAATTTTCGATTGGGATTACTTTTAGAGCTAAGCTTTAGGAGCTTTAATCTAATTGACCTTTTATTAGTGTAAAAAAATTGCAAGAATTCTAAAGTGCTGGGCTGTCTGCTTTTCGTATATTTCGATAAAATGAAAAAAGTTTGGATCAGGATTAGTTGAAACGTATATTTAACACATTGTCTCTCTTTTTCGAGTGACCAGGTTTCATAAAAACATCAAGTCCTGTCTGTCATCAACAAAATTACTAAAATGATGAATACTTAAGTAAAGTTGTAGATTTTATCATTTAAAAAAAAAAAATCAATATCAGGTGTAATCAGTTTAAACATATTATGGCGCGATAGACAATAACATTTATCCTTTGGAAGATTAATTATTCAATCTTTTTTGTCAATCATATTGGGATTTCACTTGAATAGAAAATATTTAAAATCAAATTATTTTTAGATTTTCTTTTGACAATTTTTTAAATGCAACCTATTCAGAACAATGTTTGTCTTTCTTTTTCATCATGCAAGTTCTACTTTGCACAAAAGCAAATATCAGTTATTATTCCTGAATCTAACATGCCTTTCAGAACAAAATTACAAAAATAAATCATTTGAAACATTAATTTATTTGAATAAGAAATGTTAAGTTTTTTTTACTAATTATTCAACAAAATGGCACAACGAAATAAAAACGTCAAATTGGCAAAATCTTTAGTGTTGGGTTTTAAAAGTGTTACTTCTGCGATTTGTTTTTACTTATGAAAGTCTTAAAGCTTTTTTTCGCTTATTACAATTTTATTTGTAGGATCCTTTTTTGTTTTTATTTTTTAAAAGCGAAAAAAGTGAAACAAACAAAAAGATTTTGGGAAAAGAAATGGGGGGGGGGGTTATGAGCTTTAAATTTTATGGGATCAATTGTCAGTTGAGATTTAAAGATATTCATCAAAATAAAAATATATTCACGTTAAATGAGAAAAAAAAAAAAAAAAAAAAAAAAAAAAAAAAAAAAAAAAAACTAATAATTTATTTTGTACAGTACACGTGATATGGATGAATAATATTTATGAACCTTACCCGGCATTAAATGCCCGGAAACGTAACTGAGAGAAAGACAATAAAAAAGAATAACTACAAAATATTGATAATCTTATTAACTGAAATATTTTATTCCATTCTTTCAAAAAGTCGTGAGTTTTTAAAATATTGAAAAAAAATGAAAATAAAACACGCCTTTAAAATGTTTACAGACCCATAAAAAGCATGGGTCGAGTTGTTGAGAAACAGTTTTAAACTATTGCTTCGGTTATTATTTTATAGATTGTAAAATATTTGCTTACCTTGTTGTCATGGCAATATTCTTTCCACTGACAAATATCAATTTTCAACAACTGAAGAACATAAAAAAATTAAGATATTTTTTTAAATTCTGGTCGGATTTTATGACCGACTAAGGTTTTCCTCCACTTGTCACAGACTTTCTCATCAAGTATTTGGTTTACACCACAATAACAAAAACCAGCATAAACAATGAATGACAGTTAATGCAGAGATATGTAACCAGTGTTGTGATAAAGAATATAATAAAATATATATATTAGAACATTTTTTAAGTAGGAAATTGTGATGAATTTCACGCCACGATGGTAGTTTCAATTCGCACTTGCTACTAAAAGTGCTATCTAAAACAATGCACAAAGAAGACGTAGAGAGAAGGCTACTGCTCAGGCCCAAATATTGCAATTTCACTTTGACTCCCTTGAAATAAAATTGTTTGAATAGCCACAAGATGTTATAAACATAACAGTTTTTACTCAGATTGGCGTTCATATACAAAATCTCAAAATCTGTGACCTCAGACCTTCTTAGGTTGGGATTTACTTTTATACTGACAGCCATTTTGAAAGTCGTTCTTAAAATAGAGTGAGAGAAAGACATTGATTGGCTCTCGTATTATGTGACGTCATTTCTTAGGCGCTTTCTTTTTTAATGTCACAAAGAAGAAAAACTTTTGATGCGTTGAAGATGAAAGAAAGTCTTCTTTTCTACCGTGCTTCAATAAATGTTTGACTCTTTCTGTGCATTATTTATGGTGTGACAATGAGAGTTAAAATTAAATGGCAGCTTCTTCAAGCCAAATATTTTGAACCACGTTTACTATAATGTCAAAAGGAAACAAATATTAAAATACAGTTAACCCTCGCTATAACAAACTAATTGGGGGAGGGAGTGATCGTTAAAGCCGAAAGTTCGTTACACACGATGGTTGCCCGTCGTTCAGTAGTTCGCAGCATTTAAAAAACATCATTTGGTAAATCCAAATGCAGTTTGGTTGACCCTTGTTCTATTTTCGACCTTACCTTACATCGTTCGGTAAATCCAAAGGTTGTTCGGTTGCCTCTTGTTCAATTTTCGACCTTACCTCTTCGTGCAAAAGACTAATGTTATGTACTGTTCTATGAAATATTAGTAAATAAGAAGAAAATTTGTTACGGTCCACATGTGCACCACATTTATCGAACTTCATTCGGTAAATCCAAAGTCAGTCAGATGGATCCAAGAGTTTGTTAAAATCAAAATTTGTTATATCGTTATAGAGAGGGTTTACTGTACCAAAAACGTACTTCCTTGAAGGAGCCTTTTCAAAATTGCATAACATAACATCTCGGTTCATTTTCAATGTTAACTGAACTAAGTAATTGAACCCTTCAAAATGAGTAAAACATTTTATTAAAAAAATTAAAATGTTTTCCTATAAACATCTAAATATTCTAAAGACTTATCATTAAGGGAAAAATTTTTAATAATTTTGGCAGATAAGGCGACCTTCAGATAAGACGAGATTCCAATTTCAGTCTGAATTTCATGGTTTTAGCTCTCTGTTTGGGGGGGGGGAGATGCTGTAAGTGTCGTCTTATCCACCAAAATATACAGTATATAAAATCTATTGTCATTTTGAACATTTTAATGTTAATTTTATAATTGTGTCATGTTACATACATTCCCCTGCGTTGGTATGAACAGAAAAATGAGAAAAGGACTTAACTGAGAAGGTCAGAAGTCGTGTCAACGATCCTGCTGTAGATACTTTGTCCTTTACTCTATGTGAAGAGTCTTTCCTTTGTGCACTCAGATAATCAACTGCCAAAACATGGCAACAAGACTCTTCCCATTGAATAATAGTGAAGTTGGATCAACTAACCCAGTGGTTCAGCGCAAAAATTTGCATATATTGTGTTTACGCTGGTATATGAGAGATTTTGCCATCAATCCCCCCCCTATCCTTTTGGTCTGCACCACGAGTCGCTTTGGAAACGTAACTGGGGGTCAGGACAAATTGTTTTGCATATTTTCTAATTAAATATACAGCTTATTGTAAGTTACTTATGCATAATAAGTATATTGTTAATTTGTAAATAAGTTATTGATGGAGTTGATGCATTTATTTATATTAGTTATGAATATTATCCTGAATGTCATCGGTCCTTCAGCTTGTGTGCCAATTATCTTTAGCAAGTGGATTTTTACAGGTTGGCTTGCAAGCTACACCGCCCCACTTTCTTTTGCTATATGGGGTGGGTGATTCCACTCCTGGTTTTGAATTCATAGTTGTCCTTCTCCGAGATTGGTTGCCAACCAAAAGAGTCTGACCTGCTTTTTTACCCATAGCTGGATTCATGTCTTTCCCAAGAGGATTAGTGCAAAGTGAGCACACACACCCTCAGTCAGATTTTGAACTCAGTTTGTCAATTCCATTTTCTGTGCCGGTAACCTTTACGCCATTCCAATCTCCACTGACGGACTATGGAAACAATCCTGAGCAATTCACATAAATTTGATAAATCTGGAAAGATGGTTAGGAAAACCTGTAATCCCAGATTTCTTTCAGTGTCACTCAATGATTTTAATAACATTAAAATAAAATTTCATAACCATTATTGAATTATTATAGCCATAGCCATTATTGTTGTGTGCAGGAAAAAGAAATAAGCAAAAGAAGTCCAACATTTTTGAATATTGTCAAAGAATTCAAATGTCGGACCATTTTTTTGCGTATTTCTTTTCCCTCCTCACAACAATAATGGCTTCTAATTCTCAGTATTGGTAAATATATATATTCAACTAAATCTGACCATTTTTTACAATTCTTGAGTTTCCATAAAATCAAACATTCTTTACTAATGATGAACTGAAGTTTAGTAAAGAACTAGAGTAAATTCGATGAAGCAATATTTTGTGAATGATATACAGCAATACCTTGAATAGTGCAGGTTTTGATGTAGTACGGTTATGGTATTGCTGTACAAATTAAGTAACTAAGTATAAATTGAAAAAAAAAAAATTAAATTATAATAAGACCTTGAACAGTACAGAAAACTTTGAAGCAAATTAACCACACTATTCAAGGTATACGGTATACCTGTATCTCATTGCAGAGACATATTTACAACTTGAACTTCTATATGTGAAGAAATCTTCCCCCCATATTGACCCCTAAAAGTGAAAAAAAAAATTTCTACCCCTAAAAATGTAAAGTAAAAGTTCCCTCCAAATAGTCTACATAACCTCTGAATTTCGTGATTTTCAGAAACTAATTTGCGAAAAACATTACCCGGGATCACATCCATAACATAACCCTATGAAATTTTCTGTTGAGTAGTTCTTGCAGTAATTACATACAGATGGACAGACTTTTGACGAATAAGATAGTACATTTTTAGGTAAGCACCAGACACAAACTAAACCAATTTAGCATGAATTTACATTGTAAACAACAAAACCGACTAAAAACCGTTTTGGAGGGGAATTTTTTCAAAACTAAAAACCTGCTCTTAATTTTAATTTATAACCAATATCTACAGAAAGGAGGGATTAAAATGAATACAGGTGAAAAAAATTACTAGATAATTTAAATATTATATAACTACAAATATGCTTTTGTGAAGTGGCTCCAGCGATTTAAATCCACTTAATTGATTATCTATAGCGTTACTTTTAGCACTTCTTCCATCCATACTTTAGAATTCATGTACAGTAGTCCACTTTTATAACACGGGTGTTGGGGTCCAAGAAAGACAACTGCGTTATAACTCAACCACAGAAACAAATTACGAGGGCCAAAATCAAAGAAATTAGGTGTAGAACACCATGTAATTATATTTTAATTGATTACAAATTGAAGAAATTTAATATTTTAGCCTCATTAAGTAAGTCTTTTGATGAAATTCTGTTTTTATTCATGGTTTTCTGGATTAGTGGACAATATAGGCTAAAATGTTGGGGTCCACCTTATATCACGGGCCTCCTGTAGTACTTTTCATCTTAACTAGAATACAACAGAATCACAGGACTAAAAAGGTTTTGTTAAGGAGCATATGTAAAGTTAACAATGCTTCCTACAACAAAGCAGTAATAGAATGAAACTTATTAAATTAAATAATTTCTTACATTTTTATGAATATGACACTGTGATGAAAATAAGTTAAGTATATTATTCAAACCCATATTTTTCAACTTTCAGTTATGCTATAGTTTCACTTAACTGTCATTGCCTATCAGATGCTTAAGACTTCAGCACTAAAAACTTTTTTCATGACTGAAATTGACAGTGTATATCAGAGTATTTATTTCTATGCACAAAATACAACCATCATAGTTTACCACCAAATCAAACTATGGTTTAGTATTCTCATTTAAAGTTTCACAAATCAAAATATAGTTAGTCATGATGTTGTTCAAATAATGAATAGTTATTTTAAATTGAGGATTAGTCATTCAAACTATTATGTGTCTAGAAAGAATATTACAAAAATAATGCATCAGAAATATTTTCAAACCAATTTATTATGTTACATAAGAAATACAACAAATGAGCTCAGATTTGAACCAGAAAATACAATGAATTTTGTTCTCTTGATTGCCTATTGGAATTTATAGTGAATGTGATTGCAGATAAATTCAACTAAAATGGATTAAAAAAAAAAATTCTTTAAAAATGGGCAACCTAACATTCACAAGAGAAACTATATATTACACCTTACATGTTCAAATACTATAACCACCAAGCTGTTATGAAGATTTTTTTGCAGGCAATCAATACTCTCAAAATGGGTTTATATTAGTTACATCCTTCCTTTAATAAAAAAAAATTTAAAAAAATCTTAAATTATCTGCCGATTGTAACCCACATATTTGAGAGACTAAGCCACAAGAACTGGACTACCAAACAAACTCATTGTGAATGGTTTAAGATTATAATTTGCTGAATACGCCACAACTGCTTTTAACAGTAAGCAAAAACAGAAAATTGAAAAAAATCCATTCTGATTACTTCAAAGCATAATAAATATGTATAAAACATTTAGGAAAGCACAGCAATTACTTTGCAAGATGGATAAAGTTTCACTCAGAGAGAAACAACCAATTTGGATGGTCAAACAAATTTCAAGGACGCTATCACATTCTAGGCCACTGCTTCTAAAACCAATGAATGAAATTATTTTGAAGGTGAAGGACTTAATTTACTCAGATATGTTTTCTATTCTTTAAAAAAAAAAAAAAAAAAAAAAAAAAAAAAAAAAAAAAAATTGTGGCAAACATTTCTAAAAATCTAATTTTAAGTTCTAAGACAGTTGTTTGCTAAATTTATGTAAACTACAAAAATTCTAATTTTGTGTCACTCAGCTTTCTTTACATTAATTATTGTGATATTCTTAGGATGTTCAAAAAACATGAATAAAATAAACACTTAAATGATTTAATTTATGCTTTTTGCTCAGGATACAAAATGAATTAAAATTATACACAAATGAAAATATAAAAAAAACATGCAGAAATTCAGTCATGGGTGAATGAGATTTTGTAAAAAAGACTTGAGAGTGAATGACACAGAAATAGTTTAAGAAACACTATTCAAGGCCATTAAGCTTTCTATGCATATCACATAAATAATGTAGAGTAACTGTAAGCATATAGTTTTTTTTGTTTTACACACATTCAAACTAAGGTTTTCAATATTGCTTCCAAGAAACTAAAATCTTGGTTAATTAGCTGCTACCAAATATTTGTTATGAAACATTAAAAAACAGTTAACCACAAATAGTTTACATTTATAAATATACATTTTAGATAAAGATACTGGGAAAAATGCTTCTATGTAACCTTTCAATATATTTTTTTTTAAAAGAAGGGGGGGGGGGGACTTTCAACTTATTGCCAATTCAACTATAGTATATAATGGTCTTACAAATAATAACCAGCTTCTTAAGTCATTAAATCATGTAATACAGCAGTATAGGCTCTTATGTGCTTGCTATGCAGTTTTCAAAAAACCTATCCAATTTTTTTTAGGAATGAGCTGCTTATCTAGCCAATATGAAACTATTAATACTTAAACAACGTCCAATTTGCATTATAAATGAAATTTATTCATGAATATTTAGCCACAACGAGAATCAGTATTACTGCTCTAGGTTACCAGTTTCAATAATTTTAGTGTACATGTCCACTGATAATCTACTAAAGATGTTTGGGTTTTAGAGGCAATCAACATATTGGTCTTTTATATTCTTGGCTCTTTGTTGGTTTGTGGAATCAGCAGAGGACATCTGAATGCTCATCTTACAAGCTATTAGGTAATAAGCTTATTCCACCATGGCAGGAAAAAAAAAAAAAAAAAAAAAAAAAAAAAAAAAAAAAAAAAGCGCTATTATCCAATATAAGAATCTCAATAAATATTAGCTTTAGCAATTATTTTAATAGGCCTGTAGTACAATTCGAAGCCACTCAAATCTTATAACATCTTCATTTTAACTGCTTTTATTTAATCTCATAAAATCTGAATTATTACCAAACACTAAGAAAATAACTTAAGCAACTTTCAATTTAGCACCCAAAAAACTTATTTCTTCCAATTAGACATAAACATTACACAATTGTGTTGTCCATATGTCTCAGATGAAGCAAACCAAGGAAAAGTAACGTGATTGCTGACAATTTACCATTGTATAGCATAAAGACAAAAAAATAAAACTAAATCCTATCAATACATGGAAGCATTGTCAATGCTTTTTACTAACACTCATATTGACTAAAGATTTCAAATATAAGAAAATGGAAGTACAAAGTAACACTACAAGAACATAAAAATGTTGAAAATACAGTTTTATTAGATTCAAAATGACATATGAAACTTTAAGATGATTTCTAAAACTGAAGTGAATAAAAATGAAATAATCAGGACCCCTCTCCATCTTTGAATATTCATGTAAGTCATCCTTATCTCTGCTCGACCTGTTGTAATAAAGTGATGTTTTCTCCTTTTAAAAGTATTCGACCTGTAAGAAGAGAAATTCAAAGTTTGAATAAAATGCAAAAAACAAGAAAAGCACATTTACAAGATCAAAGATAATATCTTGAGGTTAATGCATATATAAGTTAAATTCAACAACTATTTGGTAATAGGGAAAAACCGGTTTAACAACTACTGGATTAAATATTTTAATTAAGCATATTTAAAAAAAAAAAATCTCAAATTAGTATCAGTGATTTTTACATGTATTTGTTTTAATTAATGCGATTCTATATACACATGAAACATAGAAGGAAATAAGTTATGATTTGCTTCTATCCTTTTGATAAAAAATATAAAATAAAAACTTAAATTAACATCAGAGCTCATTTGACTAATTCAAATTTTTTTAATAAAAATATAAAACCCATTTATATTACAGGATCAAGGTATCCATGTACACTACCGCCACTTCATAACATTGACTATTCCTTATGCCAGAGAAATGAAGAAATCAAATCTGATATAGGTATCATTTATATTCAGTATCAGATAATATCTATCAAAAGAGCAACAGAGTGCAAGAAAAAAAATAAAATTCAACCTGAACAATGATGGATGACATTACATGAAAATATAAAATACATTGACTATATCAAGTCAATTTTCTTCTTGGAAATTGAAAAAAAAAAGAATATTCTGAATTGTTTGCAAAGCAATTAATCGAGGGAAAACAAGATCTAAAGTAGTTTTTAAATATAAATGGAATAAACAGTTTGAGATAATCTTTAATAGTAAAATAAAACAATTCTCAGAACAAAATTATCTTTCCATTGAGGTCCAATTTATGAATGCAGTGTAGTTTGTAACATTTCTTCACCTTAAGGTCTCAAGTGTAGTGAACGATAGTATATTTACTAAACACTTACCAAGTTGCTTTCTGGTCTTGGTTTTCATATAGACCTCTTCAGCATCATCCAAACATAAATTCATGTATTCATCAAATCCCTGAAATTAGAGAAAAATGCATGTTAAACATTGTACGTTTATTGTCTGAAGTGGTCATTCTATGGATGATGCAGTTTTGAACACGTTTCGGCTGATGCATTCAAGCATTCTTCAGGTTATACATCTGTTAATATCTAAATTTCATCCAAAGGTTTTTGCTAACTTCCATCACGACTCCAATTAAATCAGCTAGATCTAACCATCTGGGAGGTGTGTGGGGCATATGTACAGAAAGCCTTAAAAATCTTAACTTCAGACTGATGTATGGAAACCTTAAACACAATTCTTCAATTTCTTTT
>VCCN01006896.1:428008-438138 GCA_006491835.1 Architeuthis dux
TGGATGAGAGGGCGAGAATATAGACAACCCACCGAACATTTCAAATTCACCCGCTCAACTTTATGCACTCTAGTATGGTTACTGTATCTATTATTTTGACTTCATTCTTTGGTGAGTGTTCACTTCATTCTTATATTCTTTAAGAAGTGTGGGAGAGGGGGAATCTTTAGAAAATGAGAATTTTCTAGTCAGTCTGATACGTTTTCAAGTGCAAAACTACATTGCACAACCACTTAAATGCCAGGAAGTCAATGACAAAAAAAAAAAAAAAAAAAAAAAAAAAAAAAAAAAACTTACCACAATACATCCTTCAATTCTCAAGTTTACTTGTTCATACAGCCATACCTGAATTCGTGATCGCTGTAAAATATTTAACACTAAATTAATACCATTTTGTATTTGTGGTAGACAAGAAAAAGGTATAAAAAACAGTAAGATAAACTTAAGTTCAAAACAGTAAATTCAAATAGTCAATGCTAAGGTGCACATTTTATTTCCTTTAATAAATACAAGACTTAAAAAAAAAAAAAAAAAAAAAAAAAAAAAAAATCACAACTCAGAGTTATTGGTCATTTTTGAAATTAAACAAAAAGAAAAAAAAACAAACACTGCTACCTTAAAAAATAGGTTAACATGCTGTTATGCACCCCAATGAAGCTTAATATGAAAAATCACATATTTGCAATAATCAAGTTTGTCTAAAAAAGGTATTAGCTTAAAAGGTCTTAAGAAAAAAAGGGGGTGGGGGCAATACTTACATTTTGTAGATAACGAAAAATCAAATTCTGTAAATTAGTCAAGGAAACATTTTCAAAATTACACAACTCTTCAGTTCAAATAAAAGTACACTAGAAACCTTGTTTAGAAGTTTGCAATGGCCTTCAAAAAGAGGAAAATATCAGCTGCATGATAACAAAAACTATTCAGATTAAAAGGAGCAGGATCTTTTTAGTTTGGTCAAGTAATCGTCTCACTGCAAAATAGTTACAAAACTTTAGAGAAGGGAAATTTTTTTAAAGGAGGCAGTAAAATTCCCATGTGATAAGAACAATAGAAGGTAAGAAAGATTCCCTATAAATTGTTAATCCATTGTAACATTGTTTTAGTCAAAAACCAAATAAAGTAAAAGTTATGATACACAATTTTCTGAGCAAGACAAATTGGCAACTGAACTTGTATTTTAGAAAGACAAAATCTCATAAAACCACCTATTGATAATGATAAATTGTTTACAGTGGATAATGAGATCTAATCCAATAAAAATAATAAGCAAATTGTTTTTCGCGTTTTTGCTGACAAAATCAAGTACGTAATAGATATAGGGGTTCCATAAACCATTCAACGTGCCTTGCATGTTTTAATGTTGGACCTGTTGCCTTTTATGATTATTTTTTTAACGACCGGATTCTATGGACCATTATTTATATGCTTTCTATCCATCCGTAATTATTCTTGGTTGATTGTTTCACCAAGTGTGAGTAGTCTCCCATTTTACCGACACAAAATGAAAGACTTTTTCTTCAAGGTTTAAAACTGAATAGAATAAAAGAAATGCCAAAAGTTTTTAAGATTAACGAATAAGAAGAAGAAATCCAGTAAAGTTCTTTTTAAAATCATACAGTAAAGAAGAAAGAAAATCCATGTAAAATACAAAATAGATTAACAATTATTTAAACGGGGAGAAAACACGCGGTTACATGTAGAACAACGTGAAATAACGTTTTTAAAACATAAATAAAACCGGACTGCAAAGCAGAATTAAAACAGATACACACATTAAGACTTGAATAGTCTTTTGATGTAGAAAAAGGATACAATAGGCTGCACCATCACTTTCTGGACCTTTTGACCACCTTTGTAAGCCATTTTTACTGTTGTTTGGGAAGGAAACTGACAACACGGAACTGAACGTCTAATGCCGGCAATGATGCTTCGTTGCGCATGCGTGGAAGGGGCTATTTGTTTTCTCAATATGTTCAGTGATATATTTTATCATATTTTGATTCGAAAAAGCTTAAATGGAAAAATCAAAATGTGTAAAAAAAATATATATATATATCGATATAAAATAAAAAGCTTTCATTTAAAGGTTGCTTTATCATAGACTGGTCAAATTTATCTTAGTTTCAAATACTAACATAGCACAAGTCAATGAAACCTCCCTGCATGATGTTAGTACGTACATAATATCATCAAATTTCAAAAGTATATTTTTTAAAAACTTTTCTAAAAAAACTCGAAAATTCTGAAATAATACTTATATTATTTAATAGAATGAACAAACAAAAGAAACCGTCCAAGTTCATGAGTGCATTTCTATTTTAGGCTATAAATAACTGACAAAGCTATATTTTCGTATTTTTCAATCTGACTGAGTTCAGCACGTTTTCATTGTGAACATAGCAAGGCGTAGCATAAATATGGTTAGCCTTGGAAGTTGGAACATTGAGAGGAAGCTAATATGTAAAGAAAAAAATAGAACCAAACAAAAATGAGTTCAAATCTTTTGAGAAAACACAGATAAATAAACAATTTAACCCTTTTAAATTAACTTTTTCAGCATTTACATTTATTTTTGGCAGTATCTGTCTTGTGTATGGTAGCAATTCGAAAGTGAATTCAATTCCACCTCATTTTACTTTCTCGCCTGTCTTCGTTTCGCGACGACTGAATTCAGCCGTTCCTCTTTAACGGTTATCTTTGTTTCATTCACTTTCAACCTATTTTTAAAATAAATGTAAACTGTGACTGACAGACAGACACGTTGCTTATTATAATGTAGATTAGGCTATTGTCAAACTCCAAGACAAAGTCAGTAGTTGACTTTACTTTCCCTCCATAACAAGAACAATCCTCGCCAAAAATCTGGGTGTAAACCGATATGTAAAATCTCCAATTGCCTACCGTGATTTGAACTCACGACTTAGTGATCGCTAGCCTGGCGTCTTACTGGCTGAGCTAAATTGACAAATCTTAGGTATTAACGAAAATGTATCATACATATATGCATGGGCTTATTCTAATAAATAAATATAGAAAAAAATAGTTTAATGATTTTTTATTTATTATATATACAATACAAAAGTTGCAATAATTATCTTCAGTCGTAATAGAAGTAAGAGTGGAGTTTGACCCTGCAGCAACCAGCCTTGTTTTATTAGTTTTGTCAATTTTATGAGTGACGTTAATGTTGAATGATTATATTTATTTATAATCAACTATTTGTAAATGTTTACTTATATTCCAATAGTAAAATGATGTAAAAGAGGCTGTACTTCATTCGTTCTTATTAGATAATTTTATGTATTACGTTTCCCATTATATTGATTTTGGAATTGGCTTTGAGATCTGAAATTTTGTTTACTAAAATATTTAAACCGAGCAAGAATTCTTTCAAAGATACTGTGTAAAGTAGCGCTGGCTACCTTTTGTCATGCACTGTCGAGCACTTGTAGACTGGGCAGAATTTCAAAAAATGTGCATATTTAAAGTGCTGACGGCAAATCGTGTAAATTTATGGCAGTGTTTATTAGGTGTATTGAGGGGTGCTGAATCCAAATCTGCTGTATGCCCAGCCCCGAAATGGCCGACAATGCCTGAAAATCGAGAAATCCAAGATGGCCGCCGCCACGGATCTAAATATATATTTTTTAATGAACATGGTAGAAACTTGAATGTAATGTGCTTTTGTAGGTTTTCATATATGGTCAATCCATTGCTATAATCTGTTTTTAGATAGAATATTCAGAAACTGCCTGAATTATTTATATATTGCGAAGATTGCCGTCTTTAGTGATGAATAATTCGTCAACCAAATAAAATCCAGAAACTGGTTGATCATAGGTGTCCAGCGCAACGTAAACCTAGATGAACTCATGACGGTCCCAGTTCAAGATGGTGTTGTCTTCAAGGGTATCAAGACGAATCAATCAAAACTGGCACAAAGATCAAACGCAGTACCATCGACCTTAAAATCGAAAATGAGTCAGTTCCTCTTCCACCCGACTAGTCTAGCATTATGTTACTTGAGGGAAATAAAGCAGATCTTGCTGTACTACATTAAAACTGTCTGATTGAACACAGCCACACGGGTAGACCAGTGATTGTAATATCAGAGGAAGGGGTTGCCGAAGCAACCACTGTCAAGTCATTTGATCCAGATCTTGCAGTCTCCTCTCTAAGGACTGACCACGAAGAAGCGGATACCCGACTGCATCCATGTTCACATGGAAACAATAGTTGTGTCGGGTTATGATATAGAAGTGCTTCTACTTCTGGCACACTATGGCAGAATGGGATGTACACATCTTTACAAGCTGGGACGTCGAAGGCTCCAAATAATTCCCAGTATATGAAATTCGCGGGTTGCTATGTGATGATCAAGTAGACACACTACCTGTCCTCCATGTTATCACTGGCTACGATAGTATGTCTCAGTTCAGTAATAAAACAGCCAAAAACATCACACTGATCTTACTGGCCTTGACAAGGGCCCTCTCACAGAAGATGTAGTGAAATCAACAGACAATCTTATCTGCAAGATATATCGTGTACCCGAGGTTGATACATGCGAAAAAGCACAAATCAATTTGTTTTATATAAGTCGTGCACAAATGACTCTACTACCAACCTCAGATGCAGTCTAGTTTCACATCCTGCATTCATACAATGAAGCAAGTGTCTGGAACCAGGCACACTTACCATATCCGGATTTTCCTCCACTGACGGAAATGGGATGGATCCACTTGGAAGGTCAGTTACTGCCATGGCTACTCTCTCTCTGTGGCCTATGCCGAAACCTTGCCGGGAGATCAGCAGCAGCTGCAGGACATTTTGTATGTAATGCATCGAGGCTGGTAACTACAGGAAGCTTGGCAATAACTGTCGGAACACTCGTGATGACGGGGAATAAGTTCATGTGTGCACCTATTATGAATTCCAACGCAAGCGGCCAGCGCCAGACTTATCATGCTCACGAATATTAATAGATAAGCCACTGCTACAACCTAATAGTGCAGACAGGTATGAACTAATAATTGCTTGGAAGGTATCTCGGAAAGATATTGGAAAACACAGCCTCAGCCAGCGACATGAACTCAGCCTCAGCCAATGATGGAATCAGCTTCATCCACTGACATGAACTCAGTTTCAGCCAACGACTTGAACTCAGCCTCAGATGCAGCCACATTTTCTTCAATAAATATGAATTTCAAGAGTTTCTTCGCCTTTTATTTCAAAACTGAATATGGCTTTAGATTTCCAATATATGAAAACCTACAAAAGGATTACCCATTAACCCCGAAGGTAAATCATGTCAATACAGGGTATTTTATGGATATTAAGGGGTGTTGTACTCTAATCTGCTGGATGTAATTACTTATCTGAAAAGAAAACTACAAAAGTAAATAAATTCCTGGACACACATGATCAACCTATTTCTGGATTGAATTTGACAAATTATTCATCACTAAATTTTCGCAATATATATAAAATTCAGTCAGTTTCTGCACATTCAATCTAAAACAGATTGACAATGGATTCCCCATTTGTGAAAATCTACAAAAGCACAGTTCATTCAAGTTTCTACCTTGTTCAGTCAAAAAGTCATTGTACATAAATACATTTAGCTCCGTGGAGGCGGCCATCTTTGAGCTGGGCATACGGCAGATTTGTATTCAGCACCCCTCGATACCCCTAAAAACACTGTTTGTACATAGATTTACACGATTTAGTTCCAGGGTCAACATTTCTTGACCTAGACTACTACTACTATAATACTATAGTTGGGCCCTTTCAAATATCACAAGGTTCTCTTACAATTGGGGTATATATTATTACTATATAGGGGTAAAATAGCGTGGAATTTTGTTAAAAAAAATATCTTTCACTGCATTATATTGGTCTCATTTACACCAAGCATGTAAGAGTGGCGGATTTTGAAACAAATAAAGTAGACGACAGAAATGGATCATTATTGTTCGTTTCTTTGTTACGCTACGGAATTACAAGTTTGTAAAACATATGGGTTAAGATTCGATTCAACAAATTCTTATGCAAATGTTTCCTTTTTTCTACTATAAATTAAGCAAATAAAGATTTTATTTTTGTTATTGAGTTTGAGATCAGGTTTCCGTTTAGCATGGAGTTGTCATAAGTTTCTTCTTTCTTCTTCCAATCGTTACTTTTCTATAGCATTTCTTCTATACATAGAGAAAATAAAGTAACGTTTATGAAAGTCTGAATAATTTAAAAGCCATAAACAGTTTGAATTTTACGTTATTTAACCAACCTTATTCAAAATATAAGTATTATTTACACCTACGATGTAGTTAACACAGAACATTTAGGTTTAAAGTAGTGTTTATGAAAGTGTGACTCATTTACTATAAAGTATACCAGGTAGAGGCGTCAAAATGAAACGGTGGTAGATGAAGGTGTGGCTGCTTAGCTGGGTGCTGACTTTTAGCACGTGGCCTCGCCCCAACGTTTAAATACTGCGCATTTTGACGACTCTGCCTGGTTATCTTCGATCATCAGTGCTACATCTACAGCAAGCTGGTTGTCCAAACTTGCATTGAAATAAAAGAAATGTAATTACTTTTAGTACCTGGTATGTCTTTTAAATTGAAGCTTTCCCCAAATTAGTTTAATGATGTGTATATGTAGTACAGGGTGAAGCAGAAACACTTGACACTCTTTAAAATAGTGTTTCTTTTCTTTCAGGTTGAGTTCAATGGTGGCTTCTTGGTGATCTTGCAGTACACCCCTTGAAGTTTAGTCAGCATGGATTGTTGGTCGGTACAGCAGCATGTTGATGCACTAGAGATTTTCATACAAATAAACTCTGTAACAGCTACACAGCGGACGTTTAGGAAACATTTTAACACACGAACTTTACCTTCTCGGAACACTGTGTTACTGTGGGTGTGGAAATGATATGAAGATGGTTCTATGCAAACTCATGTCGCCCTTTTGCGTTGCAGTTATATCTTAAACATGTAACTTTAAAAAACGGTTATTTTAGGCGACTGCGACTGTGTTTAGTTACAAGGGCAGCTTACGAAAACAAGGAGAGAACAGAGTTCGAAATAGATCGGACGAAAATCTGAGAGCGGAGAGAGAGAATCCGAGAATGAGAGAAACAGATACCTTTGTTCTTTAACGGCATCTTCCCCTACTGGTGTTGCCTTTTGTTGTGAAAAGAAACTTGTGCATTGCTTCATGACAAGGAGAATAACCCACTCGAAGTCCTTCATGTGGGTAAACTGTAGTATCAATATTATTCATCTTAACTTTTTAAACATTTACAGGTATCTTATCCTTGATAAAAACGCTGAACGGATTTGACTATAAAAACGTTCCTCTGCACTGAGAAATGCAGCCTATATATATTATACTTGGATGAGAGAAAGCTTGGATCCCAAACTACAGTTGCATCGGTGCATGACTGCCAACAACACATAACTAATTTATATTCAGATTTATCAAAGTCTATTCTCCATAGCTAGGTACTAGTAATATATCTAAGTAAATTCTTTGGCCTTTCTTGTCACTACACAGTCAAGTACCCGCTTCCTTTCTCTTTCTCTCCCACTCTCTTTTCATCACGGCTTACGCCAGCCGAGACGAATTGAATCGGCCGCCGGCTAATTACCAACTGACTTTTCTCACTGACCAAAAGATTACCTCGAAAACTGTTAAAAAAAAAACATTTTTATTCGCTAACCGATCGTATCACGGGGTTTCGTATTCAAAAACATTTCAAATTCCACACTTTAATGGCCCTTTTCTTATCAACATTAGTGGAGTCTGGTTTGACTGAATCAAAAAGCGATGTAAATTTCTCATCACATTATAAGAGTTTCCGAACTAGAACATAAAAACGTTATCTTTCTTTAACCACACAGATTATCTTGAAACACCTTAGAGAACCCATTTAATGTTTTTTAATGTGTTTTTCTTTTTCGATCGTGAGAACGAATCTTGATCCTCGCCCACATACATACATACCACACACACATATTCGTAGTGTAACATACACACATTGACTAACAGGTCCGCATATATTTCTCATTTCATTTGATATATTTCACACACCCGTACGCACACATACATGCATGCACAACGCTCATGCAACGCTACATGAGCTACGCCAAAGACCACTTCGCATTGCATTTCCTTACCCACAGTAACACAGCGTTCCGAGAAGTGAGATTCGTGTGTTAAAATGTTTCCTCAACGCCAGCTGTGTAGCTGTTACAGAGTTTGTTTTGATAAACGTTTTTATTGCAAAAACCCGTTGCTGTACTGACCAACGATCCAAGATGACTAAACTTCAAGGAGTGTACTGTTAGATCATCGAGAAGCCACCAGTGAACTCAACATGTAAGGAAACAACTGTTCAGGGTATTCGGATCATAAAATGGTGTGGTACAAATGTGGTTAGGCGGTAAGGCTAGTATTGCTGGAAGTTAAACGCGTCCTTGCTGGACAAGTGTGTCCAGCAAGGACGCGTTTAACTTCCGTCAACAGCTAATAAAACTCATCCAGAGTGAATGTGTGGGAGTGGTTACGAGAAATGGGTGGTGGGGCGCCCTTAAGGATAACATTAAGTTGTTTTCCGTCAAATAAGCAAATCGACTCGCTTTAGATAGGGCACAGTTGGAATTGTTGTCGGTCATGAGAATTTCTTTTGCCAATTGTTTCTCTTAGTTTCACTACAACAGAAAGTATTTAACTGTCAGATATTCCTGAAAAAATCTGACTTCAAATAAGAGAATAAATGAAGTACTGAATGGATTTCAATGAAATCTTGTGGAAGGGTGGGCAATGTGGTAAGGAAGAGGTGGGTGGATATTTTGGATTTAGAGATATTTTTCCGGGTTTTTTTTTCAATACATTTATGTATACTCTCATGACTGTCCACACACAATATCTCCAAAAGTTCTTAATGAATTTCAATGACATTTTGTGGAGGGTGGACAATATGCAACGGAAGAACTGATTAAATCTTGGAGCAGATCCATGCACAATTACCTCCCCTACGTCGTAGTTATATGTCCAAACCACATAATATCGCCAAAATTTATTTTTTGTCCACACAATATCTAAAAGTTCTCAATGAATTTCAACGACATTTTGTGGAAGGCTGGACAATAGGCTACGGAAAGACTGATTACATTTTGGAGCGGATCCATGCACAATTAATCCCCCTGATAATGATGTTGGCAAAGGTGTGCGCTCTCTGAGTGCTTTCTAGTTTTTAATGTTTTTATTCCGTTTATTTATTTTCCCATTTGTATATTTTCAGGCAAATGACAGGCGCCCTTAGCACTTGGCGCCCCGGGCGACTGTTCGTGTAACCGGTACCTTTGGCCGATCCTGGTCGTATGATCTTTTCCCTTTGATGTGGAAACAGAATTCACCGAAAGTAGCCAGTAATTTGCTATTTCCTTTTTTCTGGAATCTGAATATTTTATGATTTCTCAAAAATATTCTATTAGCGAACTATTCATCTTTCCAAGGCACCGTGAGGGACGCGACCTTATTTTGAAAAAAGATTTCAACGTATTGATTTGCTTAAAACTGTTTGAGTGACGAGTGGCAAACTTTCGATAGGAAATGACTCGCTAAAAGGTTTATCGCATTAACTACTTTATCAGGAAAGAAAACAATGAGGGACGAGGAGGGGGTCATGAAACGGTCGTTGGTGGACTATCCCCCTCCAGACACATGGCGGTTGCTTAATGATGTACACGTGTGCGGAGTGGAGGCACGCGCTGGCTGTTGCTAAGGGCACGCCCACGCGTCTCTCTCGAAATATCCGTTCTCCCTCTTTCTTGTTATCTTTTAAGACCCCCTCCCCACAGAGGTTCATTGACCCCTCTAAAAATGTACTGGGTTTTCGACTCTTTCCGGCAAAATAGTCACAACCGAACCCTAACGTAAACCCTCTATGATTCCTCAGCGGTTAAAGTGAATACTAACAAAACAGATTTACCGTTATATTTTACGATATCCACAAACTGTTATGGGTATACTAGGGTCACTCATTTCGCTCCGCATGCAAAATGGAAGTGGGTCCCTACACGGGCTTACCTAGAGAAAGGAGAGGAAGATTAACGTATACT
>VCCN01006896.1:439781-465029 GCA_006491835.1 Architeuthis dux
CTCCCAGGCCCCTGCTATTATGAGCACTCTATCTCACCAAACAAGCTAAGCATGATCGAGCTTTTCGTCGGTCAGCAGGATTTCCTTTGACAATTGTTTCTCTTAGTTTCACCACAAAAGAAAGTAATTAACTGTCAGATATTCCTGAAAATTCGGAAGATTTTTATTCTGTTTAATTCATTTATTTTCCCATTTGTCCATTTGTATTTGGAAAGTCTCTTTGGAAACACTTGGCGCCCTGGGTGACTGCCAATGTTGCCGGTTCCTAGGGCCGGTCCTGCTTGCAGGTAATCAATATTTGATTAGCAAACAAGAATCTGGTTTGTCATCGAATGCCTATTATCTACCAACATTTTGTCGGTATCCTCGTCTTTTAAATATACATTTTATATTTCCTATTAACTTTTCTAGATTTATTATTATTGCTGATAATACTAGAGAAGAAAGACTCATAGCTTTGTGTTCAAGAAGAGACAACCCTTAATAAGATGTCCAAAGTAATTGAACAAAAAAATCATTATTTTTCAACGTACATGTACTAATTTCAAAGGGGGAAAAATCGAAAATCGAAATCTGACCTGTTTCAATCATATTGGCACCCTTCCTTTATATTTGGTTGCGCGCCCCCTTTGGCAACAATGGCTGCCTCCAAACGTTTATTGCAGCCATCTATAGGCTTCATGCACTTGACAGCTGGTAGTTTCTCTCACACTTCCTTTGCAATTTGTTGAAGCCCTTGAATGTTTGCAGCATTTCTGTGGTGTACGCATTGAAAACATGACACCAGATTTCTGCCATTTTTCCCTTTTCAACATTTATTGCATTCTTTTGAATGTATGCTTTAGGTTTTTATCGTACTGGAGCACCCAGGTCTTCGGACGAAACCTGTTTTTTAAAACCCTTGGTAATCTTTTGATACGGTCAGGGCCTCCAGTACCAGAGGTGAACAAAGCAGCCCCATAACAGTATGGATCTCCCACCAAGGCTTCCAGTACCAGAGGCAGCAAAGCAACCTCATAACATTATGGATCTTCCACCATGCTTAACTTTACGAAAGGGATCTGTGCTAGCTATCTGAATGTATAGGTAGGGAAGTTAAAAGAAATCCCGATGAAAATATTTAAATACTTAACATTTGATTAACTATTTTCTTATAAATGATTGATTGCCTAGAAAGTGTGTATTTACTTTCATCTTCCAATCTTTTGAATTGTCTGATGAGCATGGTTTGTGCGCGCGAGTGCACACACACACATCTTATTATAATTCACCAAAGGTTTGTCCGTCTGTCTGCCTACCGCAAAAATCACACAACATAACCCCATAAGATTTACTGTGTGTACTAATGGGAATGGTTTTTCAACAAGTGATTTTGTTAACCCCCCCCCCCAATATTTTGGGGGGCGGTCGATTGATGTAGATTCATGCTAAAATGGAAACATTTGTTGTGCCCGCTTTTTCAGCTGAATCCACTGGGTGCTGATGAAAAATTGCCGAATCACAGAGCGAGTGGGGACTTGGTATCGTTCATAGAGAGGAGGGGAGAGTAAGAGGAAGATATCGGCTCTTGCTGACAGCGCGGCATCGTTAATAAAGAGTGACTGAGAGTAAGAGGAAGAATGGTTGTTTATTTTCTGTTAAGCAGTACATTTAACATTTTTCCGAGATCAAAGAAAAGTCTCTAAAAACAAATTAAATTAAGCACTACTGATTTCCATCTATCTTGTATCTCATTAATCCTTTTTTGTTGTTTTTTGACAGCAATTTAAACCGCCCGTTATGGCAGGTATTTAAGTCTAGTACACAAAATGAATAAACCTGAGTTACTCCTTTGTGTCATTTCCGGCCACTCCTTCTTTGTATCGTTCCCAAATGAAGCCGAATGTCAAGTGCAAATTAACGTTTACAAACCACATACATCAAGATTAAAAAAAAAAGATTAATTGTACAGCTTTATAGACTATCGTACATCCACTTTCGTGACAGTGGCGGAAGAGAAATTAAATGTTATCTACAGTATTGGTCTACAAAGAACTGTGTACATTTGCTGCCCCAGTTGTGTTCAAGAGTGAATTTACATCGCTATTAAACTAAAAAATAAAATGGGGATTGTGGCCCATCTGGTAATAATATTAGATGAGCAGCAGAATTATTATAAAAATCGATGGAACTTTTGATCGTGGGAGATTTGTTGCGGACATTTAAGCTCGGAATTTATCTTCTTTAAAAAGGGTCACCATTATTTGTTATTCTTCTACTTTTTTTTAGGCCTTGTTGAATTTTTACAACTGTAAGATATGATATGCTGTACTTTCTCTAATTAGAAATTAGCCTTTAAGCTCCCTTACCCACTGGATAAGCGACAGCAATGTAAATTGTTCAGACTGATCGGCAAAACTTCAAGATGAGTAAAGGAGTAAAGCATAAGAAAGTGTTTTTACCTTTATTTCAATGACATTTTGTGGAAGGGTTGGCAACGGGCTATAGAAAAAGTGATTAAATTCTGGGGTGAATCCATGCACAGTTACCTCGCCTACATCATAGCTATATGTACAGAACACACAATATCTCCAAAAGTTCTCTGTCTCTCCACATGATACCCCAAAAGGTTCTCAATGAATTTCAATGAAATATTGTGGAAGGTTGGGCTAAGGAAGGAGTGATTAAATTTTGGGGCGGATCCAGCTATTTGTTTTCATTCGGTTTTTAGTTAGTGTATCGTGTTGGCAGAAGTATGCGCTCTCTGAGTGCTTTCTAGTTGTGTGAATGCAAAATATTTGTACACGTAGCAAAGACGAAATGCATGGAAACATTTTTACCTCAGGCATAACCAGTTCAGGTGCAACAGGAACAAGCTTCGTTTCACCATATGCAGTTACCTGTGACGTCATAACCTTTTAATTTAAATTAGCGGTAACTTTATTTAACGGTTTTTTGAAGAAATAAACAAGCGATTTAATTAGACTGACCGTTATTACTTTGGGATGTCACATAAGTTAGGCATGTTACTACAAATCAATCTTGATTTCAAACCCTTTAACAGTTAGTTTTATAGTTTTATATTTTATTTGAAATGTCACGAAGGTAAATAATTGTATCTTGATTCTTCTTGATGAGTCCAATGTTTGAAAAGAGTAGTGTCTAAATCTTTCATTTCCCATATTTTTATTCTACAGTAAAGTACTTGTAAAATCATTATACTCGACAGGAAGTGGGCAGAGAACTTCTCAGTTCATCCCAAATATTTAGCATCTTTGATCAGCACGCGACCGGAAGTCAAGATGGTAAAATAAATCTGCTGCCAAATGATGTTTTATTTCACATCATATCGGTTCATTGATTTAAACATAAACATTGATGATAGCAGATTCTTGAGATAAAGTCTAAAGCGTTCCGTTTGTGTTTAAAAATTGTTTAGATAGTTTTATAGCACATATTTTACTTCCATTCTGACAGATCGTACACTACACACCGTACTAGAAAGACTATTCACTATTAACTTAAACTCGTGAATTAACGTTGGAATTTTCCCAAATCATAAAATATACAAATTCTTCGTAATTTTAAATCCAAATAGAAAGGCGTTCGAAAGATGATTCATATGACTTACAGAACAAATTAATAAAGACTTCAAGAACAAATACGTCAATTACAAATTCTTCATAAATCTAAAAACGATATAGGTACCTAGTAAAGCATCTTTATTTCATCACACATTCATGTCCGTTAACGTGTGTGTCTCTACCAGTAGTTTTGGTTTGTGTAGCCGGTGCAATAAGGAAGATAGTCCCGATTGGAAAGTGTCACACCCTTGCACACTCGATGTTAAAAACGGCGCACTCATAAAAAGAAATGGAATTCATGAAAGAAAAACAGAAGTAAATACATAAATTATATTGTTGTTGCTTTGAATAAATTGTTTTTATTTGTGCGCCATTTTAACGTCGAGGGTGCGAAACTTAACAATCGGGACCACCTTCCCTACATTGTACCGTGCAGCAATACTCAAACAAACAGTCAACACCGAGCTATTTTCGGCTAAGTACGGCCCAAGGCCAGATGGGAGGACAAGATTGTGTTACGCAAGTGTTAAGGGCCTGCTGCCTGTCATTCGAAATCCATCCTGGCTTTTTACCTGGATTCGAACATCGACTACTGACACTGGTGGGAAAATATGTAACTAGTTCAGCCACGAGGAAGGCCACTTCTCTTCAACACTGTATAAATTATTATTATAAGTTTAAAGAAATAAAACTTTATTTGCCAGCTTAGTAAGAAAAAGCATTAGTGTGGGAAGGGAAGGGGCTGCTGAACCTTAGAGTTTCTTTTGTAATGAAGGTAGGTCAGTGTTGATTGGTCGAGTGCTGTGTCAACTGGCAGGTGCAACCTAACGGAAAGGATGCAAGATTTGACAACAGGCACCCTTTCTTTCTCGTTCTCTCTGTCTGTCTGTCTCTCTTTCTTTTGTTATACCCTTATAAGGCAGAACATCTGCCGTGGGTCTCAACAAACAAGGTATACCCAAGCAACAGCTCTCGAATGATCAAGAGTAGGAGGAGAAGAAAAGGGAACAAAGCCCAGAGCACAGAAACGTAAAAGGTGTGGTCGTTGTTGTTGTCGTTGTTGACCTTCTGAGACGAAAGAAGCAGTGTCTACAACTGAAGAAGAAATGAAAGAGAGGTTAAGTCGGCGGGAAAGGTGAAGACCAAGCAATGGTGGGGATTAAAAGAGCTTTTCAGACAATTCAACTCATTCTTTTTGTTGTTCCTACAATGTTTAGGCCGATCCATTCTACGGCCTTCTTCAGGTGTACTATCCATATGTAAAGTGAGGGTCTCTTTTTCAGGCAGTGCTAAGTAAAAACCGATAGCAAACATTTTTTCTTCGTTACTTGGAACTACCTGAAAAAGATCCCCTCTCTTTACACATGGATAATACACATGAAGAAGACCGTAGAATGGATCGGCCGAAACATTGTGGGACCAACAAAAAATACTAAAAAGCACCCATGTCTCTGCCAACGCCATTCACTAACTCAATCGAAAGAAAATCCTGGATCCACCCCAAAATTTAATCACTTTTTCCTTAGCCCATTTCTTTGAGAACTTTTGGAGATATCATGTGGACAGACATGAGCAAATACATAAGTGTATGAAAAGATATCTCAATCGAAAACAACTTCCTGGATCGACCCCAAAATGTAATCACTTTTTCCTTAGCCCATTTCTTTGAGAACTTTTGGAGATATCATGTGGACAGACATGAGCAAATGCATAAGTGTATGAAAAGATATCTCTCAATCGAAAACAACTTCCTGGATCGACCCCAAAATGTAATCACTTTTTCCTTAGCCCATGGCGCACCATTCCACAAAATTGAGGATTTTGGGAGATATCGTGTGGACAGACAAGTAGACGGTAAGAAAGGGCAGAAGAAAAGACACGGGGTAATACATATACCTCCCTAAGAAGAATGAGTTAAATTCTCTGAAAAACTAATGACTTTTCTCAAAATGATAGACAATGGTGGGCATATTTGTCTCTCTCTCTCTCTCTCTCTCTCTCTCTCTCTCTCTCTCTCTCTCTCTATCTCTATAAGTGTGTATGACATCACATTCTGGGAGCCCCTAATTGTCTTTCTTTTTGTTAAATAAATCCAAAAAGGAATCAAATGAGAATTAACGAATTCACCTTTTAAAAATAAAATTAATGTATAAATGCATAAAAATACACAAATAATGTATTTGTGTTTAAAGTAATGTACTTGAATGTACAACAGCAGTTAATTGCGTCATTAAGCCAGCTTCAGTTTACTTAGGGTGGGATTAAACTAATTAAAAAGAAACGTTGTAGTTAAATTCGGTATGGCTGATATCAGAATTAAAATTATTTTTTTAAATATTGATATTTTCGGGTGTGACCCGTCTTTTCACTTGGGCTGTTCCATACGTTTGTTACTCTTACCAAGAAGAATTTTTTTCTAACACCAGTGGAGGTCTGAATTTGTAGTTTATGGCTGTGTACCCTGGTTTTACTGCAAATAGATGAAGTCAGCATTTTCTTGTCAGGACATTTTGAGCAATGAACGTCAGTATCCACTCTATGTATGTTGTTCCGGATTCTACAGACTTCCAATAGTAATCTTACAATCTAAAAAAGAATGCACCAATCTGGAAATAGGAGAAACTGTTTCAAATGGAGAGTAACGGTCAAGCACAATTTGAATACAATGATGGTTTGATCAATATGGAAATGAGTGCAATGAGTGCAATGAGTAGTAAAGATCGGCCTTATTGGAATGGACCCCACTTACAACTAATGTGGATGTAAGAGGTGGGATTTGAGATTCATTCCAGAGATTAGAGATTAAAATAATCTTATGTTAATCTTACAGATTGCCAGAAAGTCAAACTAGAGTCTTACAGTGAAGTCACACTGAAAGCAATGGGTGATCACTGACGGTTGCATAATGTATAGTAGAAATTGCAGTAGATGAAGTATTCTTCAAAAAGCTTTTTTGTGGCTCCCCTCTATTTGGGGGCCCGGATGGGGGGATTTAAAATAGCCGCCCCTTCAAGATCTACGCCCCTGCCTATATAAATCAAGGTTTCAGGTTTTTTAAAAATTTTCTTTAATGTATTTACAATTTACAAGTCAAAATAGATCTTCTTTGTTGTCCTCCATGATAATATTTGCATGGTCTAGGTCTTTCTCCTGCTCATTGACATTACCCTCGTCAGCTGCAGCACTTTCAACAGACTCTTCAAATTGCTTACTGGCATCCAATTCCCGTGGTATGTTGGTGCGGATTTGTCCTAAGCAGAAACTGCACATAGTACTACATTTCATACCAATCTTTTCTGAGATCATATTCAGCAGTATATCTGGTGCATGAGGATTCATTGTCATGACAGGACACAGGTAACTCTCCATTCTCTTCCAACCCCATTGAGTGGGATTTAAGTCCATACCAAGGCACTGCTGGACTGTATGATAGGCCCAGTAAGAGTGTTGAGCAGTTGCTTCAAATGTTGAAGGAAGAGCTTCCAGCTTTATTGTCGTTGTCAGACTTAATTTGGCGATGGTGGTGCCCCAAGGAACGCTGTTTATTATGTGTTGAAGTGGCAGGACATCCATATAACTTGAGAAGAAAACGCTCACCAGCAGTCTGTATTTGAGAATGGCTAGAATTCTCCTCATAAAATATTTGAAGTTCCTCATGCAATTTCATCTTCTTAAGAAGGTTCCAGGCAGTTATTTTTTTTTATTAAAGGGAGTTGAGCAAGTAGCACAGGCCGTGAGACATTGAGCTACAGCTAAATGTAGACATTGCTAGTCTCATATCTCTGCACAAACATACATTGAAAATATGTATGATTACCCACGACAACTAGAGTCAGCATTCTGAGATGCAGTTTCCAATGCTGTCGAAACAATGAGAATATCTGCATCTCTTGCTGCTTATTTCACTTGTATATTTTCATCAACGAGGAACTATCAATATAGGCCTTGTTATAATCGCTTCCTAAAAATTCATCTTGTTTAGTTATTGCTTTCATACTTAATTTCTTTCGCAGCATACTTAGAAGCACGTACCTTACGAGTTGATGTTTTAGTACCATTCTCATTTCCATATCCATCCATCACCTCGATCACATTCCTTCCATAATGTCTGGTTACATATTGCACATGGTTAGTGAGGATATGCTTGTATGTAGCATCACTAGGACAAACGATCTTGTGAAAAAGTTATCCTTTATCTGCCACATGTACTTTACTTGGTCCATGTACTTTACATCGTTTCTGAAATTGTCAGCCAGTTTGTATTTGTTTTCTTCAGGACACATTTGGCCTCTTTTAAAAAGCGATATCGGTTCAGGAGAGAGCTCAAAGCTAGGGAAGAACTCTTCTAACGGCTGTTGAGGACACAAGTGATCCGATTTAAAAGATTCTGTGAGTTAATGTCCACAACTTCGCCACGAACCTTGACGTTTTTCGTGGGACTCCTGATGGTGATCACTTCAAAATGTGAAAATCTTACCTGTCAGAGCATCAGCAGTGTTTTTTTTCCCAAAACTATACGCTTCATCACAGTTTATTGATGGATCTGCAATCAAACTATTGGAAATGCATACACGACATTGAGTTCGCCCATAAGCAAAGAAGCTGTGCGTCGATAACCAGTTATTAAGCTTCCCAACATCTGTCATATCTTGCTTCTTGTTGGAAGGGTATAGATCTTTATGCTGTGCCGAAGACGTGGAGTAGACCCCTGAAATATTTTCTAGATAGTCATAGATTGGAACAAAATGTGGTAAGGAGCCTACAAACCTCGCTATGGAAC
This sequence comes from Architeuthis dux, assembly GCA_006491835.1. Lineage (NCBI taxonomy): Eukaryota > Metazoa > Mollusca > Cephalopoda > Oegopsida > Architeuthidae > Architeuthis > Architeuthis dux. Next base: position 448,125 of record VCCN01006896.1, read on the forward strand.
CCTCTGTAATATGTCTTCTATGCGTTAGCCCCCCCCCCCTGCTGAATTTAACAGGTGCCTCAAATCTTGCTCAATGGTCAGACCACTAAAATTTCCACTCCAGTAGAATTTTTTCTACGCTCAGTAAAATAACCTTTTCCTGTATACATCTCATACAATTCCCCAGGAATCCTATTTTTCAACTCATCCAGTTCTCGCGTAATGAATATGCCCAGCTGCATGTAAAATCGGAACCATTCTTTTAATGCTAAACACATGCAATTCGTGATCTCCAGTAGCAAATCAGCAAATAGTAGCATTGTTAGTATAGAAGTGTTCTCTAGGTAAGATTTCCAGAGTTTCAAAGTACGGCTGTCCCCATCATTCACCTCAGTAAGATATGTTAGCCTGTCCATCATAGGCTTTACGTGAGATAGTTCATGATGTACTGTCTTCAAAATTCCAATCCTGATGTATTTTCCCATCCTCATGCTTTTCCAAGATAGTCTTGATGGTGTCGATATCGAAAACGTCTGCATTAGGTGAATGGTCCAAACAACTGAAATCTAACCTTTGTATGTTGATTTGTGTATTGAAAACAATGTCCGACACATTTCACAATGCATTGCCTTTCGGTGACCAGAAAAAAAGAGGCAGCAGTTGTATCTCAATTTAAGTTTGGGAAAATTCCCAAAGATTTAAAAACTTAATATCAGGAATGTATTTTCCACCACAAAACTAGAATATAAACAGGAAACCTTGATTTATATAGGCAGGGGAGTAACTCTGGGAAGTGGTGGTGGCAATTTTAAATAGACCCCCCCCCGCCCAAGCTTTTCGAAGAGTAGTTCATCTACTGCAATTTCTACTATACATTATACAACCGTCAATGCCCCCCTCCGGTTGGGAACTTATGCATTAAATGTTGGACCCCCCCCCGGGCCCCAAAATCTCCCTGTATATAGTGTCTGTATCTTGTCTTAGACACGCATATCTCTCCTGCATACCTATTATCACCACAATTAGGTTAATCACATTTGGTCGATTTTCTCAAAAACCTATTCTCGAATTTTGGAGGACTTTTGATATGTTCTTTTATACCATCTCCTCTAACTTTAGACCGATTTTCATCTTTATGCAAATTTGTTCAAGGTCCATATATAAATTCTGTCTAATTCTACTGGACTTTATGCATTAATTGTTTTGCTAAACTGAATGAAGTTATGATGTATCAAACCCCTGGGCGTATGGGAACTCTTTGGCAGAGGGCTTGATTTGCCCGAAGAATTACACGGTGTTGCCGAATTACACTGATTCGCCCGAGCCTATGATCAAACCATTCCTGTTCCAATAAATGCTCACCATAACTTTCCAGGGATAATAGTGCAATTTCAGTTTCTTATCCACACCCAGCCACCGTGCAGATCTTTGGTTATTATAAACCTTTCATTACAAATGATGATATGGTGCAAAAACAAATCAAGTTTATACTGTTGAAAAAGATTCATGTAGGTATATAGATCTCATTTATGTGTCCCTCATTCAATTCAAATGGAATACATTTATTAAACGTGTCTGTGTGTTTATTTTCTGCCAATCATTTTGAAATGATTGGAAATAGTTCGTATTGATACACCGAAGTTTGTTGTAAATTCTCTGACTGAGGTTTTGGGATCATTTTCCAAAAGGGCTTTCATATGTTCAGTATTGTCAAACTCCAGTCCAAGTTTGGAGTTGACTTTGTCTTTCTATCGTAACAAGAACAAGAACAATCCTCGCCAAATTTAGGGGAGTAAACTCTTCACTGTTTGTCAGTGCCGTCACGTTAAACCAAACCGATATGTAAAATTAACATTTCTCTACTGCGATTTGAAATAATGACCAAGTTATTGGTAGCCAGCTCTCCTACCAACTAAGCCAAACCGACAAGTCTTACATATCTACGAATTTATGTATTATATATACAATACACAAGTTGCAGCAATCATCTTCAGTCTGAATAGAAGTAGGAGTGGAGTTTGACCCTGCAGCAGCCAGGCTTATTATTGTTTTGATTGATTTCTCTCCTGGTGAACTGAAATATCCTCTTTCAAGTTCGGGAAACAAAATCTTTTTAAAAATAACAGCATTGTTCATAAATTCATTGCAGCTTCGGCTCCATTATTGCCCAGATGGAACTCATAAAAGTACAGGTGCGGATCAAGGGGTAGGTCCCAAGAGGTACGGACCCCCCCCCCCAATGCTCTGGCAAGTGACAAAGCACAATTAAAACATTTCTTTTACATTTCTAGATAAAGAAATTTTTAAAAAACCCCAAATAATCATAGATTAACCTTAAAAACACAAATTTATTATATCCATTGTCTTATTAGACGGATGGAGTAATAAAACAAATTGCACCCCCCCCCCATGCTCAAGATCCTGGATCCGCCTCTGAAGTAACTGTGAAAATATGAGCTGAAAGGTTTTTTTCCGGCATATTTGCCTAAAAAAATTAAAATTTATTGAATGAAATTAAATTTTTACTGAATAATCAATAAATAATTAATTAAAAATCAAATATTAAAAATGTTATCGTTTCCCCAAAAGTTTAGTTTAGCTTAAAACAAAATCGGCAATTTCATGTTGAACAACCGTTTTGCTGAGGTTCGCCTGCTGGTCCCCATTTATTTACCATCAACCCTGTGTTTACTATTCCTGTCCAATTCATGGAAACCCGAATTATGATTGGCCAACGAAAACTCATCTATCCACCCCATCCCCCACCTTAAAAAAAAAAAAAAGCACTTGCCTTATCAGCCCGTCTAACGCTTACTAATTTAGGCAAACGGGCGTACGTGTTGGTGAAGACCGTTGTTTTGCCATAATAGGGACTAGGGAGGTAGGGGCCTTGAAGCATTTACTGTTGTTGTACTTGTTTGGACTTACTAATGGGAGTAAAGACGATATTGAATAAGAATAATAGTATGTGAATCTACCAACACATTATTAGTGTACGTTTTCCCGGCACAGGGCACATATTGGAATAATTTTAAAATTTTATTTCGATAACTTACCGGACTTGTGAAGTTTGTTGAAAGAAAGGCACATTGAGAAAAAGGATCCTATCACCATTGTATTGTAGTCACTCGCCTGTATTCATAACGCCAACGAATACAGAATTTTACTTTATTGAAAATGCTAGAAATCTCCGTGTTTCCCACTGTAATTTGGGGATTATTTATATTTTTGGAACCAGCTGCCACTCAAGGTAAGGATTTTGGAAATGATCTTCTTGCGGGTTTGAAAATGTTAAACACACTGTGATGTTAGTGATGCTTGAATGCTTGCTAAACATGTTGAAGTTTTTCTTTGTATCACTGTCCATTGTATTTTCTTTTTTCAAATTTAAAGTGGACAAATTTAAACTGTGTAAAATCCTAGTTTACTCACGCGGCAAATAACTTTTATTTTTAAATAAAAAATATTGAATTTTACACGCATTAAGACTCAGCATCTGTCACATGGTATCACTTTTTAAAAAATTCAATATTTAATTTAAATAATTGTCCTTTAAAAGTTTACTTTACTTTTAAACTACCATGGACCTCTAGGCCCTCCCCACTTGGGAGATTGGTGCATCATGGTCTTCCTAACAACATTTCACTTTGTGCTTCCTCAGCTAAGCTTTAGTAGTAAATATTCATTTTTTTATGCATTTTTCTTATTTAGAAAATGTAATGGAAACCGATTGTGAATTAGGAGTTGTAATTGTTGTTGTTTTTTTTTCTTATGTTGTTGTTTGTCTTGAAATTATGTTTAAAATAGAATTAGACTTTGTATCAAAACAAAACGGCTAGGAACACTACTGTAAAATATGTAATTCAATAATTTTAACTTTAAATACGTTATATTTGCCGCTTGAGTAAATTAGGATTTTATTTATTTATTTTTACCCAATCGTAAATGATCCGATGTGACTTGAAGTAAAGATTAAGATGACAGTTAAATAAACAAAGTTTTGTAGTGAAACAAACTACGCGAACATGTCGAAAATTCGACCTCAGGGAAAAACACAATTTTATGAGTTTAGACTTGACTTGGACTATGTTATTTACAATAATAAATCTCGAATGTAGCAAATCTGTTAAAAACATTGTTTGAAAATTTTCCTCCGGTTATTATTTATTTAATTACTACGATGAGCTCTCTCTAGGGATTCACCCGCTGGTAACCTACTACTTACTAATATTACCTATCCAATTATTGGAGAGGAAATGGGCATCGCCGAGCCCTGTGTGCCTTCTCAGATGCCTTAATGAAGGACCACATGGTTTCGGATTCCCAACGACCTCCGGGTCATTGAACCATAATGCAACATCTATGCATACTATTTTTTTTTCATTTTAAAACTTTTATTCGTCAGAAAATCTAATGTTGAAAAGTCCCTTTTGTTAGTCAAAATTTAAGGAATTAATAATTAGTTTTTTGTTAAATTGAGCAACAAAATCGAACTTTTGTTGACCGTTGTTTTTAATTTTATTCATCGAAAAAGTGGAATCTGGAGTCCGTGATTCTAGCACTTTGTGTGTTGTATACTACGACTTACCAAACAGATATATTTCCAGGTGGTGGCGCAAAGGATATTTGGGTTGTTTTTTTTTGGGGGGGGGGGTTAAATAGATTCGGGATATATTTTAGCGTCAACCCAGTTACCAACAAAGAATAATACCATCTTTTTATATGGGTACATTAAGTACAATTTTACAGCACCATTATCCTTTATTGACATAAGGTTTCAACTTTCAATCAAACCCCTCACCCTAGGTGAGAAGGCCTGATCGGGGAGGCAAATATATCCCAGCAGCAGACATAACATAAAGAAATCTATATGTACCACGTCCCAGGAGTTTTGAAAGGGTTAATTTAGTGATTCAATTGAAGAAAAAAACGAGTGCAAACTCAGATCAGGGTTTTTAACTCTCAATCCAAAACATAATTCTTTTCCAGCGACAATTACCGTATATTTCACTTGAAGCATCCAAAAAGGGGGTCGTCCTATGGGCCAGATACAAAAAGTGAGCTGAAATCATGAAATTCACACTCGTCTTATCCGCCGAAATATACGGTCTTTCATTAGCTACTTTTTATCGTATTTATATTCACTAACAGTGTCCGGTTGAAGGTAAAAGTTTTTAAAAAGTGAGTGGACCTCTAAGTATGGAAATTTACCAATTTTATAAATTGCTGCAGAAATTTGGTTTCAAAAAAGCCAGAACAAACTAAAACAATTACACCAGTAAAAGGTTTAAAAAGTAAAATATGTTGACGAATTTTGTTTTAAAAAATATTACAAGTTGTTGACTAGAAAATTTGCAATTAACTTGATCGGAAAACTTTTTCAAAATCAAAAAGAAATACGGTTTCCAGTTGAAAGAGACTTCAAACACACTTACTACACATTGTGTGTAGAATCAGATGGGTAACTTCCACCTTCTGTACAATAATGTTTCTATTTCCAAGATTATTCTTTTAGATTTATATCTGGAGAAACGACAGTGTTGACAAATTTATATTCAAGTTTACATCTAAAATTTAAAAACCTCTAAATTCTCCAGATATATATCTAAAAAAATAATCTTGGAAAGATTAATGAATTAAAGATTAACATTTATTTACTTTATTAAAATATTACTTATTTTATTACTATAAATTAAATTTGACTATTATAATAATAATAATAATAGTCAAATTTTACTTTAAAATATTACTTATTTTATTACTGTACTGAAGTAAAATAAATAAAAACATAGATTTACATCCATCATCTAAATAAATTTTTCACATCTAAAACACCTAGATCTAGATGAAAAACATCTAAATTGGAGTGAAGAGACGGTGTTGGTTATGGCAGCTGATTTATGACTTGTAAAACTTGTTCCTTTGTTGAGGTGAAAACAGAAACAAAAAAAAACTATTCTTACAAGCAGTGTTGTTCTTAGTTTTAAAAGAAATTTAAGGCAAAAGAAACTGTAAACGTAAAGCAGAAAGAAAAAAACTGTTTCTTTTTCTCAAGTTGAATCACTGAGAATTAAGATACTAGGGTTTTATTACCTTCAAGAATGAGTCATTTAACTTTTCAGAAGAGGATAGGAATAAACATTGAAATATCAAAATCCATTTGACTAAATGTTGTAGGAAATGCACTTAAATATTTACAAATAAGTTATTTCTTAAATTCAAATAAAATTCTTTTTTCTAGAGTTTGTGTATAAAATTGATGGTTATACAAAAACGTCTTCAGACTCCAGTAAACATGTTTAATCTTATTAGAAACCATCAACCAAAACTGTCAACATAAGTAGGTCTCTTCAGTTTTCAAGTTGGTATGGCTGGCTATCTATGTATCACTCGTACAGGCCGCACCAATGGAGCGAGAGGGCTGAAAATTTAAACATTTCCTTATATCTAGAAAAAAAATGTTTTTGGGTTTTTTGAAAATTCCAACCCTTTGCAGTGTAAGCTGATGCTAAATTGGTCCCTTAATTCGTGTCTGTCAGAATGATCGGTACACATGATGTCACAGAAGCAATGATGTCAATTAGAAAAAATCATGAAAGTTTGGCGACTTTAAACCAATGGTCAGTTACCTTTTTGCCGCTGCAAGCGAGATTGCATATTAATGAATAGACAGTGGGCCGTATAAATGTCATAAAAAACTTAAAATACAGGAATTATCCATTTAAATACATCTAGTTATATTTTGCCTCAAATCCATGAATAATGCCTGCTGGAAAATCATTTGTGCTCAACCAAGGGTGTCGATCAGTAACCAAAGAACTGAATTTAGTCATTGTTTCAATCAAAGCATCTTTTAAATCTATTAAAAGGACACAAAGATTTACGGGCCGCATCTGGGCCATTGGCCGTAGGTTGGCTATCCCGGCTTTAAACCTAAAACGTTTGTGTGTGTGTGTGTGTGTGTGTGTGTGTGTGTGTGTGTGTGTGTATAAAAGAGATTGTCTGTTAATGCCTAGGAGGAAGGGAAACAATCTTTAAAGTTGATTCTATTTATTTCCTTCTTGATATTCCTCATTTTTGATCTCATAAAATGATTGCTACCCGATCATAAGTAACAATCAAACTAGAAGAATGATTATTATTATGGAATACTTGAGCTAATAATACATTTCTTTCTATAAGTCGATCATTATAGGGTGAAGTGAAATATACACTCTACACAACACAAGATAATATGACAATATTTACCGAAGTTCTATATTGTTCATACATCTTCCCTGTCTGGAGAACTTGAAACAAACATGACATATACACTGTGTTCTCTTTAGCAAGCTAACAATAACATGATGGAAATTTTCAACATTCGTAGTTGTGCAATGACTGAAATTCACATCATTTGCTCTTAATGAGTTTTAAGCACTTATGTGGACATACCTGCGATCAGACATAAGTCAACATATGACTAAAATATTTGATTTTTATGAATTTATCTGAACCTAAAACTAATTGCTATAATGTTATTAGATGTCATATTAGAAACTGTCAATTGCCAACCAAAACTGTCAACATAGGTTTCTTCAGTTTTTAAGTGGTTCTGCCTGGCTATGTATGTATGTATGTATGTGTCGTGTACAAGCGGCTCCAATTGAGTAAGAGGGCTGAAAATTTACTCCTTATGTCTAGAAAATATTTTATTTCTTTCTGAAAATTCCCCTCCAAATTAAATTTTTAGTGGGGATTCAATTTACAATGTAAGTTTATGCTAAATTGGTCCCTTAGTTTGTGTCCAGAAGTGTTCATGCTTGTTTCTTGAAAATTCAGACTTTTTAGTGATCACCGCCAACCAAAAGTAACTTATTCATTGATCACCCCTTTTTCCAATTTTTTAATCGATCACTCCCAACTTGGCATGTTGCCAAAAGATGTTGGTCACATGACAGTTTCTATTGAGTTACTAATCAGACCTGTTTTTCTTTTTTTTTCAGAGGAGATTTTCCGTTGCTTTAATAAAAACACAGATAAACCAATAAATGTTACATTGAGCTGCAAGGCGAGCCAAGTAGTGAATGTGATTGATGCCAGATATGGCTACAACAGGTGGAGCGCTTGTCTTAGTGCCGTAGCCCCGGGGGATTGCATGGAGACAATGTTTGAGGCTGATGAATGCAATAAACAGAAGAGTTGCAGATTAAGTGTCAAGAATATATATTCCTTCAAATGTGGAGAAGTTAACTATTTTAGAATTATATACAGTTGCAATGAAGGTAGGTCAATTTTCTTGTGAATTCTTGACATTTAAATTCATATAAAAAAAATTAAATTTTTAAATCAAGCGGAGTAACTTCTGATTGGAGTTATTTCCCTTGCACCTTTGGGTAATTTTTTTCATTTTTTAAAAATTCAATTTACTAAAGAGTTCCATTTTTAAAAAAATTCTATTCATTGAAAAGTTCCACTGTGTTTAGGATTGGTATGAAGCGGTTCATGAATTTAAGAGTTCAATTGGAATATAAATTCTCTTGCAATTTACTGGCAGTTCTTTATAGGGCAATGATTTTTTGCCTTTAGTTTTTATAAGTTGAAGTTTGTATGAAATTGTATTTTCAATGTCACTATGTAATGTCATTTATTTTTTTACTGGTTTATGCTCGCATGATGACAGGAGTTCATCTTTTTCATTAGCAGTTTAAGTTTATTTAATAATGCAATATGTGAGAAATTATTTCTAAACTTTACGTATAATTTTTTAATGTAATTTTTTAAAAAAACTTGTTCAAATTAATTACTTTTACTTTTACAGTAAATCCTCTAAGAATTTTGCAAAATTACCAGAGAAAACAATTAATCACCACCACACATAAAATATCCACAAAGAACCCTGAAATTCTGCCAAGTATTTTCCCCAGTACATCTTGGAAGAGGCCAATGGATCCATATAAAATAGATAATTCTGGTATGTACTTTTTGTAACTTTGTTGCTGCTTAGAGATTTATGGTTGATAAAGCTAATGCCAGGGTTGCCAGATTTGGCCAGAAGGGGATATAATATTGAACCTCCAGACTTGCTCAATTTCCAAATTCAATGCTATTCCAATGACTGTTGGGTAAGTCTCTGAGATAAAGCTTGGATTATCTCCCCCTCCTGGTCAAATCTGGCAACTCTGTTACATCCTATTAATTGTAATGAGTTCTATGTAAATTAATCTTGAAATGGAAAAAAATGTTTTTTAAATTTTCAGTATCAAAATGATAAAAAGTGTAAATGAAGTATTTATTCAAAAACTTTTAAAGGAATTATAGTTTGTATTGAATAGTTTTGGATCTTGGGTTTTACAAGGATTTTAATGTTTCTAAGGCGCAGTTAAGATTGCACTAATAGGAATGTAGCTGAGAAAATATTTAATTACATCATTGAATACAAAGCATCTATCATGATTTTACTTCATTGTGCACAAGTGAAACTGCAATAACAATTTTTGTTTCAACAGAATCAGTTTGAAAATTGATTCACTTTCATCACATGTCCCTGATTTTCCCATGAAGATCAGTGTTTCAATTTTATATCCAAATTTTGTCCAGTTATAAAAATGAGTATTGCAGTGTTACATATTTTAGATTATTACCTATTTCTTATTGTCTAAGCTTATGTTTTTAATTGATATTTTCAGAGAAAGTGATATTTGCCATTTGCTTAACGGTGACTGGAATTGCCCTAACAGTGTGTCTCACTGCCATTGTTGTTCAGTGCTGTTCAAATAAAAGGTACAGCTTTTTTGATAATTTTGTTAAAATAACGATTGAAAGATGTTTATAGTCTGAGAAAAAACATGTGTTTCAAATTAGTTTTTATTCCAAAGGATTACATAAATTGGTAAAACAAAATTCAATAGCATCTTGACTAAAAACTGAAAGCTTCTTTTGTCTCTTTCATTTTTTAAAAGAACAAAAGCAATTAAAATTTCTACGATGTTACACAAATTAATTGGTTAAAAACTATTCTGGCACATTTTCTCCATAAACAATACATCCCAACAACAACAAAAAATGTTGGTTTGTTTCTTTATTATTATCTTTTACTAAATTATGAGAGTATTTATTTAAGGTTAAATCTACTAAAAATTGTAAAAACTGTATATACCAGTATTATTAAAAGATTTGCTAGAATAACAGATTGTAGAGTTGAATTGTTGTTTTTCCACATGTGGTGACCTGAAAGAAATGGTTCAGAAACTCTAAAGAAAAACTTCAGTTATTTGATGACTTTGAAAGTTTGTAATTTTTAATACCATCTACATTGCATAAAAAATCTTTTCTGCTGGCCAAGCTGCGGTTCTGTATTGTTACTACATGATGCAATGCTAAAAATCATAACAGCCAGTGGTTTCCCCTGTTGATCTTGTCATGTACTTTGAATGCTCTGAATAGCGTTATGCATGTTTTCCTCTTACAAATTCAAATAAGGTATATATTTACTGTCCTAATACAGGCGTCCCCCATTATAATGCAGATGTTGGTGTCCAAGAAAGCCAACCATGTTTTAACTGAGTCACTATGACTGCGGGTAGGGTATGGGCAATAGGTGAAAGATGGCAAATCTCTCATTTAAAAACTAAGTGAGATTTGAACAAACAAAGGCATTCTTTAATGTTTGTTTTTCATTAAATAATACCACCAAAATGACTACAATATATTACAAATTGTACCAAATTTCAGTATTTAAAAACAAAATATTTACATCAATGACTTAACCCCTTGAACCCTTAGCCCCTACACCTTCAGATACCCAGTACCTGAACTTCTGAGTGGAAAAGCTTTTTTTTAAAAAGTTTCCTTCATTGACTAGTGAAATGTTTCTTTCTAATTCATTTCATTTTTACAGTTGGTTAGCCAGCATAAATCAAATCTATTTCTTAGTGTAGGGTGATTTGGGAGTTGTGTCACCCATGTCTTCAAATCGGCTTACGATGTAGTAAAATAGCGCTCAGCTCGAAATATTGGGCTTATGGGTTCAAAGGGGGGGGGGAATTCTGTTTTTATTCATGGTTTTCTGGACAAGTGGGTAAAAATGTTGGGGTCCACCACCCACCCACCTTATATTGTGAATTGTGCTATAATGAACCATGTTATATCGGGTGATGCCTGTATCTAAGTTTTTCTTGTTGTTATAAAAAATATCAACCTTATCATAGCTGTTTTCTTATGAATATTTTTCTCAATTGATCTGTGCTACAGCTGAATTTCTCTTCCTTCTTGCAGAATGAAGAACCATAACACAGAGGAAATGCTATCAGATGAAATCTCTATTGTTCTTACTGAAATGCAACGTCGTCCTTCAGCTGATGGAGGATCTCCAGACACTAGTGACATTAAAGACATTGATCAGTCAACTGAATTAAACCCTGAAGATGACACTGACAGCCCTCCTGATATTAATCAAAAGCTTAAGGACTGCAGCCAGCGATGGAATCTTTATCATATAGTACGACAACAAATCTGGCGACTCAAGTCACGCGCTGCCCCTGAAGGTCACTCACCTCCAATTTGCACAGTTTCACAGAATATTGATTCAATAGTGTAAAATATAATTAATTTCAAATAACATGTAAATAGTTTTTATAGCTTCCATTAAAATGGAGAGAACAATTTTTTCATTCTAAAAGCAAGCAGAACACTCCCCCCCCGCCCGTCTTTAATATTGAAAAACATTCAAATGTTAACAATCTGGACAGTGGGCAATCACATTTTTTCAATTGTAAGTCAGTCACAAAGCAAAAACAAAATCCATTGTATTGATTCAAGAACAAGAAATATCAATCTAAAGAAGGTTTTAAACTGAAATGTTTTTGCTATTTTTGTTTCCCGGTTTTCACATTTAAAAAAAAAATCTTTTTTAGAGAACTCAAATTGCTATCCCAAACGATTAAGTCTTTCAAAATGGTGGTGCTTCTGAAGAGATGACTTCAGAGTTGCATCAGAATATTGTGGGTTTTTTATCTTTTTTTTTTTTTTTTCTGCACTTAACTTTTATAAAGATCATATTTCAGAAACTCATTTAAAAAAATTTGGATGATCAATGATATAAATATAATGTTTATGTCAATATTTAATTCTTTATTTTTGATAAACTCATAAACACTTGGATGACCAAAATTTTCACTGATAAATTTCTTTTGCGGGCAGTAATTGTAGTCTTTGTAATAATCATTAATATTAACTAACTGAAAACCAGAAGGGCAGGCCTTCAGCTAGTTCCAGCAGAAGGCCTAAATGTGGACTACCAATATTTAATCCGAAATTAGGAAATTATTTATTTAAGCAGTTAAAACTTGTACTTTTTTAACACTGTCAGAAATAGGTCATTGTTGCCATGCCAATGAAAAAAACAGTTACATTTCCATTTTAGGCTTCTGTACTATAAAATTATGGATGTTAGTTTTTGTCTGGATCCAAAAAATTCCTTTTTTGCTTCTAGATTTATGGAATTCTTTGGAAATATAGTTCAAAACATGCTCCAGTGAAATATTTAAAACATAGAACTGTTTTCTTGGGGTAAAATGCAATTTTCATGAGAGAAAAATTGCTTCAACCACTTCAGGCAATTTTCCATTATTATAAGATGTCTGGTTTGACTCTGAGTCTTGTAGTTTATTATTTTACTTCATTGATTTTAAACTTTATGCAGAGTAATCTATTTCAAACATATCAATTTAAGTTTCAGAATGAAAAGAAGAATCAAATGAGGTGGTAGGTATAAATACAAGGGATTATTGACTTTAATTTGATGTAGCAACTGCCAATGAATATTTTCATTGATAAATTGTTTTGAATTTCTAAATACCATTCTTTTAAAAGATTTAGCTTCAGCAAAGAAAATATAACTATAATATTTACAAACACTGAATATGGGAAAGCTATTTAAAACTATAATAATTAGGACTAAAATTTACTACTAAATAATATCTAAATATCTTTCTGACATAGATTGTACATATTAATATATTTTGACACTCTTGTGTGAAATATCTAAAACCTTCCTATTATTTTCATTTGAAGTGAAATTTTAAATAGTAAGAGAAAACAAAGAATTCAATTGTTCCATTAAACATTTGCTCCCTGTAATTCAATTTAAAATTGTTTAATAAAGTTATGATTGAATAGATCCAATTTTTTTTCTGATTAAATTAGAATTTAAAATATTACTGTATTGTTTAAAAAAAATAAATAATCTTGATTATAATTGGTTCATTTAAAATAAAAGAAACAATTTATATTGTACATAAAAACACTTACTATTAATTTATTAAATCTGGAACAAGACTATATTTTTGGAACTTTCATTGGTTTGCAAGGCTTTTTGAGTCTGTTTTTGCATTTATTCATAATTTGCTGATTTATTCATAATTTGCTTATTTGAAAGTTTACAGAAATGGAAACTACCAAATTAGAAAACTATTTTTCATATTTGATTTATGACATTTTTAAAAAATCGTGTTAGTTTTTAACTGCTAAAAATAAAATTTCTGTAAAGAATATTTGATTGTAATTCATAAGATATAAATTATCTAGTCTGACATCAAGGTGCTATTTGAATCTCTTTTCATCCCTTTAAAGAAAATTCTTGGCATAATTACTGCAGATGAAAAAGATTTTGATTGTGATAAATAAAATGTTGTCTAACTGGATATGCATAAAAATGAGTGGCAGAGGTATCATATGCTATGAGCCCCTCAATTTCAAGGCCCCACGCACTAAATGCTTGCAAGTTATCAACCTCCAGTTCAGTGATCGAGCTCTATTATTCCTCTATTACTATAGTACTACATTACTGCCTTCAACTTTCATCAACGATTCAGTGTTTATGGTTAATGCTTTTAGTCAATTATCTCGAATTGGAATTATTATATTAATACAGTGATTAATGGGAGTGTGGTATCTATGTGATACATATACAATGCATAAATACAAAGATATTTGAAACTGAAATCATAGCCACAGCACAAAAATGAAAAAGTAATACTATTACTGAAATATCAGATGTATTTGGCTATATAGCAAATTAAAAAAACTTCAAAAGTAAAAAAAAAAAAATTCTATTTTTTTTTCTTTTTCGAGGGCACCTTTATAAAATATGCCCCCCCCCCCACACACACTAAAAGGTGTCTAAATCTGCAGACCCAAAAGATTGTTTATGCATTTTGATGAATAATGATTCAAGAATTCTCAAAATTGTATTCATGTGTGTGAAATAATAATAAATTCAAATATTTGAATTTTTTTTTTACCCGTCTTAAAATAAGGCATCTTTTGTACATGGTAAAAGTAAAATCTCTCTTCCTTTTTTTTTTTTTTTTTTTTTTTTTTTTTTTTCTGCACAGGTTAAATCTTGCGATAGAATATTTGAATGTTTATTTATTTTTTTTTGGTAACAACAATTTTCCAGAACTTGTCAAACATATCCAACTGCAATGTTAGTTAAAACCTTGTTCTAAAGCAGGGGTTCCCAACATTTTTTGCACCTCGGACCTGTTTAATAAGATTCTTGCGGACCGGCCGACTTATTTATTATGACTGAAATATAGGTGATAAGTCACTTATAAGTGGCTAATACAATCAATTTTGTTTCTAAATGGGTTTATCTAACGAATTTAATATTAAGTTCCAAGGAAATGAACTTGTTTTTATTTTACAAAGAAATATCGCCAAATCATATCATTTCTTCACGGCCCGCTATCACATGCTTTGTGGCCTCGGTGGTTGGGAACCACTATTCTAAAGAGTATTACAAATATTTAAATTGTGGCATTCTCAATTTTTTTGTATGTATATTTTACTAAGCTGCTTTATTTGCTGTTAATTTTTAGTGTTTGTGTGATATTGTAACTTCATTGAGGAGAGCATGGCATTGTTGAAATTGGTATCATTAGTGTGCATGTCAGAATCTGCAGCATCAACCATTGTGAAATCAAATTTTGTATGAATTAATATTTGTCTGTAAATAAATAAAACTTGTGCAAATGCATATCAATTTGTTCTGAATTTCTTATGAATAGACATATGAGTTGTTAAACACTTATTTTTTTTTTATAGAATTGAAAAATTTGATTGTGTTTATGAGACTTGAATATTTTTAGCTTTGGTTAAATGCCTTACGAACTGCCCTATTAGTCTATGGCAGCAAACCACAGCCTCATTTCATCCGACCCACTGACTTCATGGAATATGAGATGATGAGTTGCATACAAAAAATTCTTTGTTTTCTTTATCTTTCATTCCCTTCAAGTCTCGCACATTTTGCATGAGACTCACACATTTTGATACGTTCTCACATTCTCACATATTAATGGAAAATTCTCGCACATTTTGCATGAGACTCACACATTTTGATACGTTCTCACATTCTCACGCATTAATGGAAAATTCTCGCACATTTTATAAAAACTGTAAAATTCTCACGCATTTTATAAAAGTGTGAATCTTTTGGTTAGTGATTTTAACCAATCAGATGTTCCCAAAAGGACTGATTTGCTGTGGCTCCTGTAATAAAATCTTTTCTTAACAATTGTTGGTTGTTTATTTGTATGTATTCAGTATATTTTGACAGAACTTAGGAACTCACATTATTTTGACAGATCACATACAGAACTTTGAAACACGTTTTATGTTGTGGGGGGTGCAGTAGCACCCCCCCCCCCCCTTTCGGGCAGGTACGATTCTCACCCATTTTCAACATTGAAACTCAACAGGTATGGTCTTTGGTTAGCAAACAATAAAATCTGTATCGAAAAATAGCGAAAATCTCATTTTTGTAGTGTCCTCAAATCAATGTTTTATAGCAAAATATTCTTGCTGTTCTATTAATATACACAATTTGACTATTTTGTACCCAATAAAAGAATTAGTTTTCATTGATTGATTGATATAGTACATGGAAGTTTATGTAGGTATTTACTCCTATTAAAAACAAGATGTTCTCCTAGCCTTGTATGATTTTTGTTTCACTTTGGCCAGCAAGACATGAAAATATTTAATCCAGCCCTCCTCCCAAAAGGTTTGCTGAACCCTGATCTAAGGCATAAAAGGTTTTCTAGATTAAAACTTACTTTTATTATTGCTTGAAATACAACAAAATAATTATGTATTCTAAGAAAGACTATAAATGTTATAGAAAAATAAAATGCCAAAGACGAAAAAGCTTAACATGACTTAAATGTACCTTATATCGGTCAGTAGATACCATGCAGTAATTAGACCGATGTCGGTTTCTACCAATTTTTTTCCCAGCTCATCTTTTATGATGAGCGTGGGTTATATAGTTTAGTAGGAGAAGGTGTAGCAACATTTGTCTCTGCTTGACCATCCCCTCCTCTAGTCTTGGAAGTGTTCATATTCTCTGAAGTGACCATGGTTTCACTCAGACAGTTCCAGTCCACTGTCACTCTTGCAGTGAAGAACTGTTTTCTTGCACCAGGTTCAAGTTGCATTTGAAGTTTGTATCTGTGGTCTTAAATGGAATTGTTTGTTGAGTAGTGGTAAGAATGAGGAAGATTAACAGATCAAAAGGGTTATTTGTAAAAAATGCTCTTATGTAAAACTAGCTGAAAATCTGCCCTATGGACAGGTTTATCAGCTAGTTCCTGTGGGAAGTCTAAATGAGGACTTTGGCCCCAATAACAGATCATGGATTTGAACTATGTATTTATTGAATCATACCTTATTTGAAAATCATCTCCATAATGCACTCGAATTTAATTGAAATAAATTGGGGGATTTTACAAAAGATAAATTATGGTAAGATAGATAAATAGATGGAAATCAGATGATTATTATTGATGAAACAAACAAAGACCCTAACAATATTCTTTTTTAATTTTCAAAAACTAATAAGATGTTTGCATTACCACTTTCTTTTTTTATGTGTGTGTGTGT
>VCCN01006896.1:465136-477265 GCA_006491835.1 Architeuthis dux
TATATATATATATAAACCTACTGTTTCTTGTCACTAAAAGAGTCATGTCTATTTCATTTCCATTCAAAAATTAACACTATACTTTCCACTTCTAATTGTGCTGCAGGCAATGTGGCTAACCCAATTCTCAACAGACACAACACACATCATGTTTCCATGACAACCTGACGGACACAAAATAAGTGTCCAGTTTAGCAATATATCTACATTGTAAATCAAACCCCTCGCTATAATCTTAAAGTTTTGAAATTTACAAAAACTAATATGCTAAAAACATGTTCCGGGATCTCATTAGTAACTACAGAAAATGTGGTGGCCATAGCTCTAACCGTCCTTGAGTAGTTTGTTTAAATATACAGGGAAATTATTGTTCAATCTTCAACTTAGTAAATTATTTCCGTAGGAGGCAATGACTTACACCTTGATGCAAAAAACCCACTGATGCAAAATTTGTACTTCACATCAATTCTGTATCTATTGTTAGTTTGTTTAAATATACAGGGAAATTATTGCCTCATTAATTTAGTGAATAATTTGATGCAAAAAACCTGTGCTCTTAGTTGCTCACCCTCTTTTCAGACACTAGTAGCATAATTCTAATCTGTACACAGATACTTTCATTGAACTGCTTTATTCAAAGAATTGAAAGTATTTATAAAATAGCTTTAACTTAGTAAATTATTTCCGTAGGAGGCAATGACTTACACCTTGATGCAAAAAACCCACTGATGCAAAATTTGGTACTTCACATCAATTCTGTATCTATCCATAAATGATTTTTATAACTTAAAATATATTGTTGTTTTTGGTAAATATTCATTTGATAATGTGCTAATTTGTCTTTTGGGTAGGCCAAATTTAGAAATCCGTGAATTTTCACAAAACCAAAGGAAAGAAAAGTCGACTAACTGGCTGTTTTTATCTGATTCCTTCCTGTGTGCTTGAAAAAAAAAACACGTTTCTATTTCAACAAAAATTGTACTAAAAATTAAGTTAATTAAAACAAAAATCTGACTCGTAGGCAATCAATATTTGAATGTCAAACAAAAATGGAGGATTTAGTAATTAATTCGATGTTCAAATAATAAATACATCAATTCTTAAAAACTTTATTCAAAATATAAAATCTTTCGAATCGTTCATTCCACCTGCGATTTTTCAATTTGGATCTGAAGTCGCTGCTACAGCAAAATTAATTCCAGTTCAAGGGAAACAATTACGGAAAACTTTGTCACTGCGCAAGCCAAATTCGGAATATTCGGCAGAGAATTGTAGTCGCTAACATGGGAAAGATTTTTGAGACTCCGCTGTGTAGGGGACGTAACTCAAGTAAAAGTTACCGAAGTCAGTTTATAGATAATGTGACTGTAATTTAAAAATATTTTTGATTTTACCTTTTTGGGGGCGAAAATTAGATTAAACTACTAAAAAGTTACTTCACAAAATTCTAGTTTTATAAGATCCCAAAAGAAAAAGATATCAAGTAAAATTTCACGTGAAACGAAGAAGGTGAACATTAATTTTTACAGTGAAAATACGTTATTTAAAAAAAAAAATTAGTATTTAAAAAAAGTCAATCAACAATGGTTTGTGATTTTTTATGTAAAAATCAATTATCCTGTTGAAAATTGTATTATTAATTACTGTCATTCAGAAAGAAAAATGTCTTGTTGCAAGTTACTGTTCCTTTGTTTTAAAACATTGAAGATGAAATTTAATTTGCTGTTTTCTGACCAATCAGATTAATTCTTATCAATAAGAACAGGAAGTTTCTCTGTGTTATTCTTAACCCTTTAAAAAGCAAAGCAGTGGCGGAATGGGCTTAAAACGTGTGTATCCTAAAATTTAGCAAAGGAATCAAATAAAAGCAATGGTTTTAAGTAGGCAAATAAAATGCTACATTTCTGCAATATTTTATTTATTAATGTTAAATGATATAGATACTATACAAATTAAAATCTTAATTATAAAACAAACAATCTGAGTATTTTATAAAGCACAAATCACCTCGACAGTAAACAAGTTTAAATTTAATTATAGTTTAACGGCAATAAACATTCACATAAAAATAAAATAAAAAGATTTGAAAAAATGATAAAACACTTCAGTAAGCAAGAAAAATTGCGAAATAAATTTTTTTCTAAGCAAATATAAGCAAATCAATATTCTACCATCAAAGAAGGGTCCACTGGGAGATTTTGTGCTATACCGTTGGTCCACTCTACCACTGCCAAAGACCCATCAAGTTTATTGTCAGTCCCTCTGCTGATTTTTCACATGCAAATTTATTTGTTAATTCATTGTTTTGCTTTTTTTTTTACCTTTCCTGCATGGCTTCATAGCAGCTTAACATTAAGAACTCAGATCCGTTTCTACATTATGTGTGATTCTGGGTAGGCAAATTGACACACAGTCACATGACTGCATCAGGAGGTTCAGTAGATATCACTTAGTACACTTCATGAGTTAAAATCAAGGATAAAATATAATATTATATAAGAGATTGTGAAGATCAATTAAATTGTATGTGACACCGGTGTCATAGTGGGTTCTATGGATTAATATATCTAACTATATAATGAACAATGCGATTTTTTTCTCTGTTTCTCTGTCCGTAACAATGTCCACTTAAAAGTAACAATTTTACTGATAAAAAATCTCCTACCCACCATTTGAAATAATGGATTCTTGCATTTCTTAAAATATCATAGAAATTCAAACATATCTGTGAATGTTTTCACTGGCATTAACTAGTATACTTAATAATCTTACCTTGGATTGATCTTTAGTCAGTTTGACAAAATCTCTTGGCCACTCAGCACAAACCGAGCAATATTTTTCAATCAATAAAAATAAGGAAACCAGATTTTAAAAATAATCATTTCTGGAGCCTCCAAAAAGCTATAAATAAGAATACTGAATTTTGTTAGTCAGTCAGTGTTTTAACATCAACATGACTCTACTCACATCAATACATGATCTTTTATCAAGCACACAACAGAACATTTTATGTTTGAACATCTTGTCCTTGATGAACTTTAAAACATTATCTTTTCCTAAACAAGTACAAGCAAATGTATAACCACAACATTTTATGCATTTTTTTGTCTTACAAACTTTAGCAGCAAAACCCTGTTCATGCACATACACGCTTTTTCCAAATGTATCAACTTGTGTATAATATGTATTTCATTCGTTTGTTTTTTTTTTTTGCTACCGTTAAAAATCTCTTGTTCTTCTTTGCATTCAAAGGCAGACATTTATCACATGTCATTTGCTACCTTTTTTACTAGCTGCTCCTATGAGGAGAGGAAAGCTAAAGGAACAATTCCAAAAACATTCTCTCACATGCCTTCAGCTAATTAGGGCATCCGGAGTCATGTTATACTCTCTACTTTTTTCACTCTTAAAATGGTGAATTTCAAAATATTAAATTCTATCTGATTCTACTTAGTAAGTTCTTAGAGTCAGCTGTTTTATTGATTAGAACCTGGACAGAGTCCACTACAGATACAACAAGAAATGTGTGGTGTATGTTTGAGAGAAAAGTTCTTTTGAAATGTTTAATATAAAAAGTATGTTGAGTTGACTAACTGGATATGTCTTTCCAAGTTCATCCAGAAGTTGAATGTTTGAGGCAGGCAAAATGTTTGTGTTAGTTGGAATCTTTTAATTTGTGTTGCAATTTGAGTCGTAAAGATTTTTGTGACCAGTTGGTTTAGTTGGTTGGTTTCTGGTAAGACGCAATAGAGATCCATCATTATGATAGAGTGAGTTTGTTTATCGTCACGTTGATGGTTGAATTTGCTTATCGTTGCATGACAGTTGAAGTACTAAAATGTACTGTGTTAAGTTTGCATAGTGTGTTGACTGCTGAAGTACTAATGTGAACTGTTTTGAGTGAGTGTTATGTTGTGTTGAGTGACAGAGTTTCTGGAAGTCTGTTGAGCTTGTAAATGGATGAACCAAGTTTCATAAGTCCTTTAAATAGCCTGAGATAGGCTCCAGGGAATGACTGTTTGAAATCTGATTCCTTTATTTTCATTTGCTGAAAAACATTATTTGATTTTTTTCTGATTGGTTAGGATATTTCACATCTGTGAAGAGATCATAATAAGCATGTGTATGAACAATACAATAGACTGTATCTCCCCATTACACTAAAAGCAGTAGGGTCAGGGTTATTCCCTGATGCCTGTGGCATGCCAAATGCAAGGCCGAGGGAACTAGACAATTGTTATCCTTTCCTCGTGTACACATTGGGTCCCACTTTTTAAAAAAGCCCTGTGTCGTAATTGCATCAAAGTGGGATGATCATAAAAATTCTTACACACACTTTGCTAAGTACAAATTCAAATTAGATCAACCATTAGGAAAGTACATTGCATATTTTTAGACCAATCAAAAGTTTTCTGAAGTCTACAGATTTGACTAAAGCGGCAGCAATAGACCAACTCAGGCCAAAGAACATCCAGATTCAACTGGAATCCATGTCACTCAGAACAAACACACATTTCTACACTTACAAAAACAATTCTTATTACAAACATCGCCATGTGTCTAACATACAACTCTCTCTCAATAACATTTTCCCTTTCAGTGAAAGAACATTTAACACATTGAGAACACGACTGGACAATAATTTCCAAGAACTATATTCACTATAAACAGAATAAGACTTTATTGCTTTGAAAGTTTCTAAATCTATGGTCAAGAAGCACATAAACATGCTTTAATACATTCTCACTCAACAAATTGACTTGCACAAAACACTTAACTTTCTCCAGAAAATGATACATTTTCCAACTTGTATAATTTGTACATAAAGATATTTCATTTATTGCTTTACCATGATTTCATTTGACTTCATTTGTTGCTTACATGACCTTGCTACTTAGCTGTTATTTTCTGTGGTTTACTACTAGTGGATAAGGAAAGCTAATCCAACAAAGAACTTGGTTTCTCGCACACAAGTTAGCTCTATTAGAACTACTACTAATAATAATTCAACCAGAAAATAACCAGTGATAAAACTTTGCTTTAATATTTGTAGTCAAGCTTAGTATTTGAGACCAATAACATATACTAATCACAACAAAAATCTTGTGCATGCCCCTGTGTGCATCTGTATAAATATCCTAGTGATGAAAAAGATGATTATTGAAGACTGAAAAGATAATGGCAAAATGTTTAATTTTGTTTACCACTCCTAACCAGTAACTTAGTATGTGTATTATTGATTGTTGCAAGTCTGTGATACAACCTTTTTTAGTTGTGCTTTAGGCTTTAAGCCTTTTTTACCATCATCAAAATAATAATGAATTATTATTTGTACTTAGTCACCACTTTATCTTTTTCACACTCACATCACATACGCACATGTTTTTAGCCAGCCTCTTTTTCTTTTTGATCCTTCTTTAACGTTGATCAAATCACAAGTGTAACACACATTCAAATAAAAGTGCAAAAGTTATTTGGTCTGTTTGTTGACTGCATTGTTGGTTAGTGTTCGAGCCGAGAATCCAAGTTTTCAAATGCTAATTTTCCAGGATGGCCGCTAGGGCAAGCAGGTCTTCCTCTATATAGAAGATTTGGACAATACAATAATCTCACAATTGGTTGTGTCGGACTATGCTGAGCTTGGTAAATAAGTACCAATAAAAAATACTGAAAACAGAAAAGAATTCAAAGAGTTATTATTAGTTTTTCTTGCTCACTGATGATTGGCATATTATTTCAAGTTTTAATAAAATACCCTAAAACTTGCAACTTTCCTTTTAGGTTTTAAGTTTCTTCACTCAAATCAACTTGTTTCATATACAGCAATGTTATTGCTGATGATAATAACTATTTCCGGTTAATTGCCTTTGTTATTACTTGTTATTTGTTACAGTTGAATAAAGCCATTTGCTTTAATAAGATGTGACTTGAAGTTATCTATGCATTTGCTATTGATGCCAAATTACAAACCGTCTCCAACCCTTATTATTTCATCTCAGCATTACAACAAGATTCTTTTCCCCCCTCCTCCTTTTCCAATATTTTTTATCCTTTCTCTTTCTAGCACCATTAGTCAGATTTTCTGTACCTTTTTTTATTTTTCTCATTTTTCATAATCCACTCTGAACATTTACTCAATTACACGTCTTTCTATCCATTTTTCATTCCTTAACTTGATCTCTTTCTCCTGTTCTGTGATTTTTTATTTGGTACAACGTAGGGAAGATGGTCCCGACTCTAAAGTTTCACACCCTCTCCCACCCAATGTTAAAAAAGGCGCAAAAAAAAACAATTTAATTTATTCAAAGCAATAACAATATATAATTTATGTATTTAATTCTATTTTTCTTTCATGAATTTTCTTACTTCTTATTTGTGCGCCGTTTTTAACATCAAGTGCGCGAGTGTGTGAAACTTTACAATTTGTCCCATTTTCATCCCTTGACTTGATCTCTTTGTCCTGTGATTCTTTATTTTCATCACTTTTTTAATCTCTTCTTCTTCTCACTCCCATGTAAATATTTTATTTCCCTCAACATCTACACCTCTCTACCTCCTCTTCTTCTTTCTCTCTCACTAGTTTTACACTTTCTAGATTTTCATAATAATCACTCTCTCATTATCTTCTTGTTTTTCTCTTTCCCTCCTAACCACTCGCCATTTAGTGTTTTTTAATTTTATTTCTCCTGATTAAATTATCTTTTATTACTCCGACTCCCCAATGATTCGCCATCGCCAACAACTTCTTAATTCTTCTACTCGTTGTTATTTAGTTTCTCAATCCCGCTTATTCCATCCATCTTTTTACGTGTTTTGTTTATCCCTTAAAATTTCTTTTTTATTTACTTATTCTCAATATTACCGTATTTTCTCGGGTCGAGTACAATGCGACCCCCAGTTTCTGTAGCTAAAAATCAGTAATATATGTAATCATTTTTTTTACACTTGAGTATAATGTTAGCCCCAATTTTTCAAATTAAATTTCTCGTTCTATACACGAACACATGTAAATACGGTTCTATATTTCTCTAGAACCCCCCCTCTCTCTCAAATTCTCTTTGTTTTTCTCTTTTCTCTTCTCTCCCTTTCTCTCACTCATAAAGTGCCCGTATGTTCCTAATAAATTCGAGCCTTCCTGTCTTTGCTATTCAGTCAGGCGGTGGCTGTCGTTTTGTGTTTTGCTGCTTCTATAAGCACACGCACATAACTGCTTTTTCTCTATAGACTAAGTTTGCTTATAAGACTTATCTTCTAGGGGCGTATTCCTAAGTACGTTAGAAGCTACGAGAAATATCTCCCAACTACCTTAGACTTTTATCAGGCCTACTTTCTATATTTGTAATTGCAAAAGATAAAGAAGAAGACAAATAACGAAAAAATTATTTAGCACTTTTTCGCTTGCTCATATTTTAACTTCCTACTTATGTGTGCCTGAATATTGAGAGTAAAGGCACTTTTGTTTTTAATTTTAATGCAGACCAACGCTAGCAAAAATGACGTCTTCTGAAATCAAACCAACGTAAAGTTAAATATATAAATTAATATGAAAAGATATTTTAAATCATAGCGAAAACTTGTAAGAAAAAAAAAAGAATAATTTCGTAGGCCTGGTTAGTAAAGTCTTTCGGTTGGAGTTATTTTCGATGGAGGGTCATCCGTATGTACAGATCAGAGACATAAGACCCGGTCTGAAGAATCTAAATGTTATTTTTATTGTTCTGGACATAGGTAGGTAAAAAAAACTGCTAGCCAACAACCGGATCTTCCTACCCCGAACCTGATTTTAAGGGTCGGATCTTTTTTTTAAAATGCTGTACGAGTGAATTAACGTGTCTTATGTATGAAAGAATGAATCTGTAAAAATACCGTATTAGTAATATATGTACAATTGTACACGCATCGCCAAAAATGAATGTGCCTCCGTCTTGGCGAACATATAATGTGCCAACGCCATGATGGGTGAGTCCATTTCTGTGCCACGATGGAGGGGGTGAAAGGTTGTATGACGTGTACAAAACGGAAGTGTGACGTAGGAGAAACGGAAGTGTGATTTGGTATCGTCCATATTTGTGGGGGTTGTCAGGATGTTAATTGTTTAACACGCCATTCATTCATCCAGCATGGCGTGTCCGTGCTTGTGGAAGAACATGTTAGAAATATCAGGACTTGAGGTGAGATTGTCTGTAACAAAAACCTCCCATTATTTGGGGTCACTTACAATTTTTGATTGCGCACCTTCACCTCTATATTGATATTACGCTATGCATTTTCAATTGAAGACTTGACGGAGTAGATTTTTTTGAAAATAGTTTTCTTTGGTGACTTACACAACCTCCCCGCAGTTTTTAGTGTTGCAAACTAAGATCTTTCTAGAAGTTAGTGGTCATAGTCTTAAAGTCAACTTCGAGTGTCGATAAATCTTGGGCTTGATTTCTATAGATCTGTATCTTTAAAAAAAATGCTATCTAGGAAAACCTTTTAACTAAAACTAATTTTCGAAACTTTATCTTTTTTTTTTGTTTAAAGAGTAACAATATAATGGCTATTGGCTAATAATTGTGAGTCTCCCCTTTCTTCTTAGTTTTTATCTAATTCTAACTGAATTTTATTTATTTACATTAATCTCTTTTTCGAGCACGTCGATTATTACACATAATACACAATAAAATAAGTTTTATTTTATTCAACGTGAAAATGCGTATTGTAATTCTATTTTTTTTGGATTCTGACGAAGCCCTCCCTCTAACTGTTAAAATTTATTTTTTGTGCAACTACTTTTTCTTTCTATTAATGCAAAGTGAAATCTTTAATGTGATATCCGAATATTTCTTTTTCTTGTTTCAGGCAAACCAACTCGTACGAAAGAAGGGCATGATGTTCGGTCTTGTAAAGTTGCTGATAAATCCGGTTCGGTTAATGTATCCGTATGGAATGAAGCTGGAGGCTTGCTACAGACAGGAGATATTTGCAAATTGACCAAAGGGTTAGTGGTTTTACAGTTCATGCATATTTTCATCTGATGTAACTTTTTTTTTTCTTTTTTTTTTTTAATAGTTTATTAATCTTTTTATTTTTCTCATTTTGTGTCTTTTTATTTTTCTCATTTTGTGTGTGTGTGTGTCTGTATCCGTGGAGGGGGAGACCTCGACTGTTGTCCTTAACTTCGTTATTTTACCACATTTCCAGAGAATTATCCATTAATCTACGTACTTAGTAACTTGGTTATCCACTATTTTAGCTTCCTAAACAGATTTCAGACATAATTACCTCCCTTAGATTTCTTTTTAGTGCTTGTCTCAAGTCATAGCTAAAGCCGTTGATCAGGACCTGTTCTGAAGTTGGTTTATATCACAAATATATACATTTTGTAAGGCCTCTCTCTCATCATGACGTACTAGCATTTATTAGATAATAGTATGACCAGTGAATTTGAATATCAAGTAATTTAATATGTGGCTTAATTGAAAACTGAAGGATCATAAGGCCTCTTCTGGGACAATATCTTAGGCTAATTATCGATCTGCAAACTGATCCAAATATGAATCCAACATATTCTCTCAGAACAACATCTTCAGAATTTGTTGTCTGATAAAATTAACTGCTGAACCCATTAATTAAAATAAATAACGCATACCATTTTTAGCATGTTAGCCGTATGTTGTCTTCTGGTTATAGAAATACTGATTTGGAATTTTTAAAACTGACTAGTTTTCAAAATTAATAAAAAAAAAAAGATAACCTTGTTGAAGGCTTACATATTTAAACACTTGAAAGTCAAATCATACATGAAATTAGAATGCAACTGTTTTAACATTCAATTTTTTTTCCTAGTTTATAAAAAAAAAACAATGACAAGTGCCTTTTAGTTGGCAAGGGGCATTGTAAAATCACAATTGCTTTGACTCAAATTTTTGAAATATTTGTGTCAAAATGATTGAATTTGAGTCACTTTGGCTCCTCCCAGCTTTAAAAAGAAATTTGAACCATCTCTTCAATGTTATCTAAAAATTAAATCATTTGTTAAAGAAAAATTGCAACACTAGAATTTACACAAATAAATTTGCGAATGACTTGATATTTGATCAAAGGTAAAAGCAAAACTAGATGGATACAAATAAATTTGTACCCAGTGATGTGAACTATACAATTGAAGCCAATTCAGGACTCGAGTACTGCAAGATGAGACAGATTGTGTGAGTGTTTGATGTGTATGTCAGTGTGTATGCCTGATGTACTTGTTACTGAATGGTGGCCTGTGATTCAATGATTATGAGAGCTGAGGGTACACTTTGTCTTTACTGTCAAATGAATATTTAAAGGATTATAAGGACCTTAACTTACTCGGGCATTTAGTTAACTAGTTGATTTCTAATTAAAGGAGTTCTGACATTTTACTTTGAAATTTAAAAAATTACTATTTCACAGAAATTGTTGGCCTGAATTGGTAACTTTTTAAAATAAGCCTATGTGTGATTTCTATTTAGATCTCTTGATATTATTCACTTGTTTGGGTAAGTATTGTCGGCAACTTTTGTTTTGCTATGAACAAACCAATTCCAATTAATATTTGATTAATAGAAAAGTTGTACCTAGTGATGTAAATGATACAATTGAAGCCAATTCAGGACTCAAGTACTGCAAGATGAGACAGATTGTGTGAGTGTTTGATGTGTATGTCGGTGTGTATGCCTGATGTACTTGTTACTGAATGGTGGCCTGTGATTCAATGATTATGAGAGCTGAGGGTACACTTAACTTTTGACATACATTCCTTACGTCTACTATAAATAACTGTTCTTGAGCAATGCTTAAGCCAATATGAACATAGAAATCTAGTAAAAATAGTGACCTCATCACATTAGATTTTTATGGAGATTAAAGAATTAGCTTTGTTACTAAAACTTAAAATACTTAAAGCAATGGGAAGGAATATTGCATCAGTTTGAGTCAGATTTTACATAATTTCTACAAATTAAAGTTTGAAGACTCCCTTCAGCTTGTAAACTGTTCTGTGATTGAATAGATAACATATTTTTGTGATTCTGATATTAAAAATATTGTCAAGTTTAATGAGGCCAGTGTATTCTTTTTTTCTTCCCCTGTCCCTATCTAGAAGTTCCCTTTGAACTATTATAAAGAGTTGAAATTCTTGGATGCAAAATTAATTGTTACCAACTAATTTACAACATAAGCATTATGATTTTAATGAATTCTTTCCAATCGTTTACACCTTTTTAATCTTTATCTAAATGTTAATCAGTCAAGTACAACCGTGATACTTTTTAGAATAGTATTTTCTTTTATGTGCACATTCCACTTTCATAAGGTATTATGAATTTTCTTCCTTGTATTTTGGCGGTTAGAATTAGGTGAGATTTGTGTGTCAAGCAGCCAGTCGAGTGAAAGTACTTCTCACCACAGAAGCCCAGTGTTTTCTTCCCTGTATGTGTTCAGCTTGTTTATCACTTATTTAATGCTACTTGGGACTTTTTTTGATTCCCAGTTGAATGAAGAGCTACTTGGACCATTTCATACATGGTAATTGCATCTACAAAACATCCTGTTGGACTGTAAAGACTTCTCAAATAGATTTGGAAAAATACGGTTTCTAACAAACCTTAATGTTGAAGTTATATCCTCAGGGTAATTAAATGTTGGACCATTTAAAAAAACAATTTTTGAAATTAAAAAATTTCTGCTGGTGATATTTTAGTATTGGAGAGAAAAGCTGTTGTACAGTGTGCTAAATAATATTCTTGTTCTAGATCTTGCAGAAATAAATTCACTAATGTTTTTGTGGTATTTGATAAAAAATGAGCATAATATACAAATTGCAATAGAAAAGCTGTACTCAGTGATGTGAATGATACTATTGAAGCCAATTCAGGACTCAAGTACTGCAAGATGAGAGATTTTGTGAGTGTTTGATGTGTATGTCAGTGTGTATGCCTGATGTACTTGTTACTGAATGGTGGCCTGTGATTCAATGATTATGAGAGCTGAGGGTACACTTTTGTCTTTATTGTCAAATGAATATTTAAAGGATTATAAGGACCTTAACTTAGATTCGGGCATCTAGTTAACTAATTGATTTCTAATTAAAGGAGTTCTGACATTTTACTTTGAAAT
>VCCN01006896.1:490506-501680 GCA_006491835.1 Architeuthis dux
TCAATTCACCAACAACAGACTGTAAACTGTTCAATTCTTCCTCAGTAACTTTATCACTTAAATTTCAGTACTGTGAATTCCCTAATAGACTTGATGACCGTGGTCTCGAATATCTTTGTGCCCGACCACAAGATATCGTCCACGTGGATACATATGGTTTCGGATAACTCCCCTTCAATGTTTAAGTAAAAGAATGCAAGGTCCAACTTTGTCATTTCCATTCCAGCTTCAAGCAATACTTGTTTACACCTCTAGTACCACACTTTCGCTGTGTCACCTAGGCCATATACAGTTTTCTTGTCCCCTGTATAACTCTTTCGTGTGTTTCAAATATATTTCCCTGTTAATATCCAACGAATTACATCTCCAACCAAAGGCTGAAGCCAGACAAACTGCTAGTCTTAGCAAATC
Organism: Architeuthis dux; assembly: GCA_006491835.1. Classification (NCBI taxonomy): domain Eukaryota; kingdom Metazoa; phylum Mollusca; class Cephalopoda; order Oegopsida; family Architeuthidae; genus Architeuthis; species Architeuthis dux. Next base: position 490,918 of record VCCN01006896.1, read on the forward strand.
TTTTGAACAAGTAGGGGAGTCGGTTGCCATTTCACGAGTTTCTTCAAATCCTCTCGCTACAACTTTTGCATCAAGCAGTTCACTGAACTTGGAAGCTTTCAAGACACTTCTTCATCAATTTATTGCCATTCATCTGTGTCTGGATCATTTCTGTGAATATTAACAGTTCTTGTTTTGGCCCATAGCCTTTCCTTGCACAGCCAAGAACCCTTGCGGTAAACTCTCTGCCATCATTTTTTAGTGAAAACCTTATGTAACTGTCAGTCTTTGGCACAGCTATCTTAGAAATAACTCTAGGAACGTCTACTAAAGGCACTTTATTCTGAACCTCGACATTATCCTGTTTGAAGTCTTCACTGTCGTCATCTCCTCTGTCCTTGCCATTTTCTGAGTGTTCTTTTTTTTTTTTTATCCGGTATGTCCAATGAGGCTTCCTCCCACTGCGACTCAATAGTCTGAAGTTGGCAAATGTGGACTCTGTAATAGGTGTCGCCATGCTTAACAAGTACCTGCTTCCCATCATGTCCAAATTACAACACCCGCGCCACGCCATCTGTCATCTTCAATCCTTTTAATGATTCAAAATTAGTTGTGGGACTAACTTGATGATGGAGAGCCTGTCGTATTCTCTCGTTCGCTTCATTTTTCGCCTTGTGCATGGCATTAAGATATTCCGCCGCTAATTAATTTCTGTTCAAATGTTGAAGGTGTGCCATTTATCACATTTGGCAAAGTTGGGTTCTTTCCAAAAACCAATTGATTCGGTGAAAAGCCATTAAAATTATGCAATGAATTTCTGGCTGCTCCAGCCCAAGACAAAGCTATTTTCACATTACAGTTGGTTTTATCAACAAGTTCAGAAGTCTAATACCAAATGAGTCTCTCAAATTTCTCATACATTCATTATTGAAATCTGGGCACACCGAAATAAGCAATCCAGTTGGTGAATATTGTATATATTATCATATTTTTGCTTTTATTATTTATCACCACTGCTGTGCAGTAGCGTGTGGCCAGGTCAACCAGAACTAAAAAAAATATACACCATGCCAAGACTTCAGGTCCACAGTTTCATTAAATGAAGATGCGAGAGGTAGAGACACTACAGGGCGAGGAAAGGTTTTTCTATACTGCTTGCACATATCACAAAATAAGGCTATTTCTTTTACAGCTTCAATTAGGTCTTCTTCACAATTTGCATCAATTATTAATTGTTTCAGCTTATGCGAACTGCTTATGTAATTTGTGTGCGATTTTTCCACTTATCGCATTTTTTTCTGTAGTAAGAAAAGGAAAAATAGGCAGCATGTAGTGCCGCAGACTAGACGTGGTAGGTTGAATGGTTTTCACGATATTTTCTTTCAGGTCAACGACCATACCCGCTCGTTGCATTGATGACTTGCTCAGCAACAGTGGTATATTACACTTGACAGTATCAGTCTTTATTCTTACCTTTTTTCCAGCCAGAACACAAGGTATGCTAACACACTGTAGGGCTTTCACTCTTCGTCCATCCCCAAATTTATATATGGAATTGGATGGCTCTGTTTTGATTAGTCTTTTTTTCTTTCTCGTCGAGGGTATCCAGAAAACTGGTAAGCCAGGATTTACCACATACTGTTTTAGAGCAACCCAGGTTGAGAACAACAAAGCCAATGGCCTCTGCCATCAAAGAATTCAGGACTTCCATCAATGTCACCTGCACTTCCTCACCTGCACTTCCTCAGCTGCACTTCCTCAGCTTCACTTCTCCTTGCTAATAATAGTATTATCAGCATGAGGACAACTATGAGGCCAATGTTTCCATGAACCACAAATATAACACTGGGTAATCCTGCCGTCAGCACCGATTGGATTATTTTGACTTCGACAGCAACCTTGTTAATTGACCACTCTTATGACTACTGTACATGGCGCGGATCTCACTAGCCAGCTCATCCTTCACCGCGATCTGCATGCAATCACATAGAGTAGCCAATATTCCACTGTTTACTGTAAATAATTTTTTAAATGTGTATCTCATGCAAACATCATCTCTGGTGTGGTTAACAAAGCTAATTGAAAGTGTTTCTCACTTAGGTTGCAACTTTTCAACAACCTACACGCAAGTATAGCATCCGGGAGCTCAACATCCACCTCTCTAAGTTTATACAGTTTACTATCAAAGGAACTCGAGTACTCGTTCATGTTTCCATTAGGTTCACGTTTCAAGTTTTCCAACGATAAATAGGCATTAAAGCAACACTACTTATCGTCTTGCAGGAACACATGGTTGAGTTTGTCAATTAGTAAATTATATCCGTTATCTGTGCTAATTTCTAGAACAGACAACTCAGGTGTGGCTAGTCTCGCTCTGATGGATAAGTTTAAATGCACAGCAATTGCCCCATTTTTCTTTAGGCAAATCTGTATAGATGCGCCACAATTCTAAGTCTTTTTTCTAATTTTCATTGAATTCCGAAGGAGTTTTCATGTTACATTTTGAAGCCATATTTCTTGCTCTGCTACCAGTAATAATCCTTCTTTTGTCTTTAGGATTTCTTCATTGATCAAACACCCTCTTTCCTCTTATTCCTTGGCTTATATGGTGCCCCACACCAAAGGGATAATACCATATGCCAGCGCCATCTACCTTGAAGCCTTCAAGGTCATTAACTCTAAATACCAATTATCATTACTGACGGGATACCAAAAATCTAACCTCTCTTTTTTGTTATGCTACATGGTTTAGTTCATGAATATAAAATGAAACTTAGGCCCTACTTATGCACAATGGACTACCTGTAAATTATCACTAATAAAAGAAATTTCCCCAGGGTGGACAAAAGGAGTTTGTAAGAGGACAACTTTGCCGTTCCAACGGTACCAAATTTATTTTGTAGACATTCTTTTCTGTGTCAAAACATATTTTGACTAGACTGATATGGGGGAGACACAAGAAGACTGCAGGACCCCATTTGTAGCTTCGGCTCATATCCATTGAAAGAAAAATACATCTGAAAACAGTTGTTGCGGGCAGCCATTTTAAAAATGGCTGCCATGGGCGACATTGAAAATTCATGGTGGCTCAATATCCAAATTTTCTTGGAATGCCTTTGGCTATAAGTGTACCAAATTATATGCTTTTATCACAAAATGCAGAATTGGCTTGAAATATTTGGTTAAGCTGCCCCACTAGTAGTTTTGTATGACTGACGGAAATATTATTTTAAATGACAATTATAGCAGGCTGCTCCACTACCATGAAGTCTGACCCCTTCTAAACATGCACCTTTGGCACTGCCCTAGTAAATTAAATTTGAATAAAGTTAAATTGTTAGGACGGACTAAAATCCGTTCAATAATGATGATGGTGGCAAGACTGGATCAGTCGATTAATGGATCAATCCATTTCTATGTAGTGGATTCTGCATTTGTGTTGAATGGGTATTTACTAAGCATTACTAAGCATCTAAGTACTGAGCAGGTTTAAAGCTGCTTAACATTGATGACAATAGATAGAAGTACATTTACAAAGTTTTGCTTAGTATAACACAAGCCAACAAGTTTTGTGTTCCAAAGCAGTCACCCATCTTAGTACTGATCAAGTTCAATGTTGCTCAACTTCACTCAGTAGTGAGTAGTAGTGATCTGCTAAACTAGCTTGATAACCATTACCTCACATCAAGGCACACTTTTTAGAAACTGTCAACATAGGTTTCTTCAATTTTAAAGTGATTCTTGTTTACTATGCATGTTTATGCTAAATTGGTCCCTAAGTTTTTGTGTCTAGCAGTGTTCACACTTGTTTTTTGAAAATTTGAACTTTTTAGTGATCCAACAAAAGTGAGAGAAGTAATTTATTCATTGATCACCTCTTTCTCCAATTTTTTAATTGATCACCCCAAACATGGCAGGCTGCCAAAAGATGGTGATCACATGACATTTTTTATTGAGTGACTAACAAGACCTTTATTAAGAGCACCCCATGAGGATCAAACTCAGTAAACTTTTGAATGTTCTAGCAAGACTAGCTTGGCACCAATTTACTAAGCTTAGCATCAGTAGGTCACCAACTGAGGGCACTCAGTGCACTTGCAAATTGGTCTGCAAGATGTGCTTGTTAAGCATCGTTATATGGTAGGTGCCTTATTTCACAAATAAGAACAAAGATAATAGATGGAAGAACATTGTCTATTTTAGTCAAGAGTCTTTTTTCATTTGAATGTATTTTTCAATTTTTAAGCTAGTCTAGCAGTTCACTAATTCTTTTACTATAAGCATCGCTTTAGTCTCAGAGAGAAATTCTCTCATATGAACATTTATTTCTGCTATTGCAGATAAGTGCCATGAATAACCTGTCAAAATCTGCTGGAATTATTACAATGTTTATTTCACCCTTATAATTTACAAGAAACTCAATTTTATTATTAGAATTTTAATGCAAAATCAGTGCCATTTCATTTCAGCAAATATTCAAATGGAACAAAATGCGATTCTTTTTTCTCTTGTTTCTACAAGAGAAATGAAGAAAAACATTAAAATATTTCAGACTTTTAACATTTACTTTCTTTTTTTCAGATATTCTGCAATTGTGAATTGTTAAAACTGTTTACATGATATTGATATTAACAGTGTGGTTAATGTTAGCCTTTATGTTGTATGAGTTTAATTGAGTACATTAGAAGTTATATAAAAAGTTGATTAAGTCACTAAAAAGTAATTTCTAACTTTATATCTTGAGAAGACAATCAACCCTTTAAAAAAACCTTTCGGTAACATCAGCCTTTTCACTTAGAGTTGAGTTGCAATAAAAATTTCAGAGATGAAGTGCTGTCGTGTGAACTGAAGTAAATTTATTTCTAACTTCATTTCAAGAAAGCAGTTAACTCCTTGAAAAGAGTTTCAAACATTTTCACTTTGACGAGTTGAAATTATTTGATTATTTATATTTTGTCAATTCTTTTCAATACAGACGATAATAAAAAGTTAACACACACACACACACACACACTTATTCATGAGATATTTATAAATGGTATTGACAATGGTATTGTGAGCAAGCTGTTTAAATTTGTGGATGACACCAAACGATTCAGAAGTATGGTAAGTGCGGAAAGAGCTTTCACACTACAGGACAATCTAGAGATGGTCCATAATTGGTGTATGGATTGGCAGCTATGATTCAATCAAGATAAATGGAAATGTCAGCATATGCGGACAAAAAATTCTCATTATGACTATTTCATTGGAGACCACAAAATAGAAACTGCATTAATGGAAAAAAAATTGGGAGTTCTGATCAATAAATCACTAAAATCATAGGATCATACAGGGTACATAGTAAAAAAGGCATACAATATAATTGGTTAGAGCACTTTCACAGACAAAGGTTTGTTCAACAGGTTAAATCTATACAAAACATTAGTTTGACCAATTTTGGAATACTGCCAACCAGTGTGGAGTCCATACCTAATAAAGAAAATAGAAGACGTTCAACATCGGTTTACAAAAATGATAAATGGAATGGAAGAATTAACATATGAGGAAAGGATGCAGAAATGCAATCTAATTTCTTTGGAATTAATAGAGACATTTAAGTTGGTAAGGGGCTGCACGGATGTGGAACCTGAAAAATTAATTCATTTTAATAAAAATAGAACTAGAGGACATGAGTATAAAATACAGAAAAAAACATTGTAAATTGAACTTAAGACAACGTGTTGTGGTCTCTTGGAATGGATTGAGTAAAGCGGTGGTTACTGCCACATCCATTGACAGTTTTCAGCCAATGTTTGAAGGAATTTAGTGGGGGCTGCACATGGGCCAGAGGCACCCCTGTCCCAAACCAACATCTGGTGTTATGTGTATATTCAAACATGTATAATAATTATATATACTAAATATTTACCTATGTATTGAAATGAATAAACACTCAATAGAAACTGTCACATGACTAACGTCTATTGGAAGCATGCCATGTTGGGGGTGATTAATTAAAAGAATTGGAAAAAGGCCTTTTGTTGGGTAGGGATCACTAAAAAAAAGTCTGAATTACAAAAGAACATCTGTGAATGCTCCTGGACACAAAATAAGGGACCAATTTAGCATAAACTTACATTGCAAATTGAACCCCCTACTATTGGGGGAGAGGGTTAAAAGAAAAGAAAGTTCTTTCAAGACATAAGGAGTAAATGTTTAAATTTTCATCCCTCTGAGCTCCATTGGTGTGGCCTGTACGTGTGACACATACATATCTAGACAGCCAGGGAGACCCACTTAAAAACTGAATAAACTATGTTTTGGTTGATGGTTTCTAACAGATGTGGCATGTACTTTTAAATGATTTAGGATATTGTAGTGGCCTGAAAGAAAAAATTTGGAATTATTTCTCCAAGTGATTTCATCAAATACAGAGGAAGCCGTTCATAATATTCACGGATAATGTTATCAATTGGTTACAGTTATCAAGATCATTAGGTCCCAAACACCTTATTTAAAATTAATTAAAAATTAATTTGAAAAAATAAATTTCATATAAATCTTTTATAATGTTAATCTTTTTATAACAATGAATTTAATAACATAACAATGAATGTAAATTGTTGCAATTTTTATATCCTTTGCTTAATGTTATCAGCCGGTTATTGTTATTTAAAAGACCCTGTCTTAAAGTAATCACAATAAGCGGCTTCCTCTCTATAAAATGGAAATGAAATAATCGCCAAGGGAAGCAACTCTTACTATTCAGTATGACGAAGCATTTTTTCCCCATGCAGACGACAAAAATGATTGATGGAAAAAGAATCGCTATTTTTTTATTTTTGAAATTATCACAAGAGAAAACTGTTGCAAATTATTATATTTATAATTGACACAATCCATCAAGTCAGACAATCACACCTAATTTTTAATATTCTTCATTTTTTCAATTCTAAACTGTGAAAAACAATTTTTCTGAGGAAGCTACAATGTACCGTCCAAATGAGAACACATGTCCCCCAAATGTATGGACTCATAAAAGTCGATTTAAGATCTTTAATAGAAGTGGACAGATTTTTGTTTCAAAGAAATTGTGAAATTATTTCAACAAATCAGGTAATTATTCCATTTTTCTTAAATTCATGGCATTTTTTTCCCGAAAATTAATTTTGAATACTTCAAAAGCAACAATGTTTGATGAAACAAAAAACAAATATTTTCTGCAAATGAATAATTAAATTTTTACTCTCGTTAAACCAGTGTGAATTTTGATTGGAAAAAAATCATCATGTGATTTTGAATGTGATTCTTTAACTTGAAAAATAATTCAAATATTTGCCCAAATGTCGTTGCATCTAGGACTTCTTAATCTTTGACCAAGATCAAATTCTGTAGATTCTTAGTTGAAACAATTTTCAGAAACATTTACATAAAATGGAAAATTTTAAATAATTACACCTCCAATTGGTTGAAAATCACCCAAAACACAAATTTGAACATTTGATTACAGTCTGAGGAGAAGTCTTGGCAATACTTTTTTGTTCTTTTGTTAAAGTTTGCAAAATAATTTAATTACACAATTTAATCTCTTCTAGTTTACAAAAATAGACCCTCATCCCTTATTTCACATGGTTATTGTTAACTTGTAAATTTATACACTCAACACATGGAAAGTGAACCTGACATTTTTTATTTATATTTTTCTTCCCTTCCATGGAATTAATAACTTTTTTCGCATTCATTTAAAGCTTATAAAATGTACTTCTTAAGGTAATGTTTGTTTTGAAATAAAATCTTTTTAAATCCTGTGCATTTCCATCCATAAAAACATTATTTTAAGTAGATTTTGAAAGCTTTAAACGGGTGAAGAGAAGAAATTTTGAAAAAGTTAATAATAAATCTGTGGAAGTGAAAAAACAGTATTTAAAATCCATGACGAAAATAAAATATCAAAGCTTTCAACGAGAAATTTAATTTTAATCTTTCATAGTTGCATTTTTTATCATAACTTCAGGCCTGTTAACAAAATAACAAAGCAACTAAAAAAAGTAATCTGAATGTAAAAAGTAGTGATAAAAATTAATAATAATCGATTTACAAATAAATGAAAAATATCTTTATTTGACAAAACGAGTTATCACCCCTAGACGCAGAAGGGTATAAAAAGGATAACCCATAGCTAATTCAAAATTTAATTTAAATTATTTTCTCCAATTATATAGGAATGGAGTTATCTGTGTTAATATTTGGAGAAAAAAACAACCCAGAAAATCAATGGGAGAATTTAGGGACATCATAGACAAACTGCATGGAAGTACTGTTGTAGAGCTGAGTATTCTATATCCAATGGTTGTATCTTAATTAGGATCAGAGTTATGAACTTGTAAACATAGAATAGATGACCAAAATGTCGAAGTTTGGGGAGAGGGGGGTGGTTTATAGCCCCCCCCCCCCTTAGAATTTTGAAAAACAGATTTAATTTCTGGAGGTTTGAGCAAATGCCAATTTTCATTAAAGTCTGAGGCTAGAGGGGGGATTATATATCCTTTATGATTTGTCAGAGAATGCACCAGAAGTAAAATATAACACTGTCAGGATTCAAGTTGAGCCATATATTTCCTCTTCTGCTTGCCTGCTCAGCTGTTATAGAGAAATATAGAAAGGACTACAAAAAGAGCCCCTATGAAAAATTGTAAGGTAAGGTGTGCTTGAAAGAAGAAGACAGCAGCCACACAAGAGACGAGGATGACCATGGAGGCTGCAAATGACTTGAGGATATTATCAGCATATTTGAAGACAACAGCTATGGTCATTCCAGACACAACTTGCATGAATACAGTGAATTTAACGAGAGAGTCATAACCAAAAAAGAAACCTTTTTCCATGATCACGTTATAGTCTTTTGTAAATATTCCCCAAATCCCAAAAATAATTCCAAAGAAACTGAGTTGTGCGTTCCGCAACCACACTGACTTTTCTGTTGATTTGATAATTTTTTCTACATAGACTCCAGCAAAACTAGACAAGACTGCTGAAACAAAAATTGCTATAACACGATTAAGGGTTCTTGAGTTTTGGGTGCATTCGGTTGGCTGTGAGTCTCTTCATCACCAAGGTTTAACTGAGCCAAAGAGATTCCTCCAAATAGGATCACCATTGACAATGCCTGTATCCGACTGATCTCCTTTCCTAAAATCACTACGGAGAAGATATACGTTGTGAATATACAAAACTGGTAGATAACCTGAGAAGAGAAAAAAAACAAAACTTTAAGATTACATCAAGAAACATGAAAAATATCATTTCAAACATGTGGCACTTTGGAGAAAAACCTTTACTTAAAATACTGTATATGACGGTGTAAAAGTCGACTTCAAAACTACGGTGTTAATTCAAATTTAGTCCAATGGATAAGTCGACTCTCCAACATAAGGCGGCATTGTATCTGTAACACTTTTGCTGCACAATGATGCAAAAGTGAATACAGTTATCATGATCATGTAACCTTACCATATTGTTGTCTTCTGTGTCATCCCTTTCTGTTGTTATGTCTTGGTTGCAGCCCATCTTCTGTGTCATCCCTTTCTGTTGTTATGACTTGGTCGCAGCCCATCTTCTGTGTCATCCTTTTCAGTTGTTACGTCTTGGGTGCAGCCCGTCTTCCGTGTCATCCCTTTCTGTTGTTATGTCTTGGTTGCAGCCCGTCTTCTGTGTCATCCCTTTCTGACGTTATGTCTTGGTTGCAGCCCGACTTCTGTGTCATCCCTGTATGATGTTATGTCTTGGTTGCAGCCCGTCTTCTGTGTCATCCCTTTCTGATGTTATGTCTTGGTTGCAGCCTGACTTCTGTGTCATCGCTTTCTGTTGTTATGTCTTGGTTGCAGCTCGTCTTCCGTGTCATCCCTTTCTATTGTTATGACTTGGTCGCAGCCCGTCTTCTGTGTCATCCCTTTCTGTTGTTATGACTTGGTCGCAGCCCGTCTTCCGTGTCATCGAGGTATTCTTCCCTTTTCACTCGGTTGTTTTTATTGTGTCAGTGCTACTGGACAAACCATTTGGCCTAGAACCTTTTTTTTGTGCATTTAAAAAAAAATATTTTAATCTTGTTTCAGCACTACCGGGTGCACTCTTTGGCCTAGAACCCTGCAAATATGCATGTAGACACTTTTTTGGCGGGTACGACTATCGCTTTTTCAACTGAAAAAGTAGCAGAGACATTCACGCATGCACCCCCTTCCTATTTTCAAGCAGGCATAATCAGGTACAAAAGTTGACAGTAATTTCTTATATTTATTTTTTATTAGATGAAGTATTATAAACGAGGGCTTCTCAAAGTAAGGGTCGGGACACCTCCGGCGGTTCCATGAAAATTATTGGGGGTCGCAGAAATATTTTTGAAGAATAATGGTTTTTGGATTTTTGAAAAAAATGCTTTTTTTCGTGGAAAATATTTTGAAGGGTTCTTTTTGGACTCTTGTATAATTGTGTCAGTGCTACCGTACATACCATGGGGATTCACTTAATGGCTGGTGTGGCTTGGTTTCCTTTTGTTCAAGTGATTACAATAGTATTGCTTGAATCGCAGCCATTCTTCCGTGTCATCCCTTTCTGTTGTTAGGGCTTGGTTGCAGCCATTCTTCCGGGTCATTTTTCACTTTTCACTTGGTTGTTTTTATTGCATCAGTGCTACTGGACAAACCATTTGGCCTAGAACCTTTTATATTTTTGGAAGTTTTTTTTTTACTCTTTTAATGTCGGCGCTTAATGTTTAGTGTCAGCGCTACTGGATGTACCTTTCAGCC
>VCCN01006896.1:502895-514417 GCA_006491835.1 Architeuthis dux
TATATATATATATAACGTATTTATTATTCAGTTCAATAGAGTTGCATAAGTTTTTTTAGTCTTTCATCAGAAATCAGTTTAAGGGGAATAAAAATGGAGTGAAATATAACATTTACTTTTGCTACACTTGTATTCAGTAGAAAATTTAACCTGTTTGCTGCCATAGACGAGACAACTTGTCTTAGCAAGTCATCAGTCCAGTGCCATGGATGAGATAACTCATTTTATAATAGTGTGTTATTCTTTTTTTCTGATACATTCATATATATATTACATCAAGGTTCTTCAAAGTACGGATCCTGACCCATTACTGGGTTGCAAGGTCCTGCTGACTGGGTTGCAGGTTCACAATAAAAGTGAGAAAAATACTGGTGACCATAAAATAATTAAGATTTAAAATATGAATATAGCTAATAATATTATTACCTTTGTCTTCAATAATTTATCATATTATTAAAACTCAGTGAATGATAAGGTTATTGTATGAAATTAAACTGGGTCGCGATCAAAAAAATTTGAAGAACTCCATATTAGATGTACTATATATTCTGTTGTACATATCAGTTGATTTGTATGAAAATAAAAATGTTTTAAATATGCAATGAAAACTTTCTATTTTCATCATTATTTATGAGAAAAACTCGACCCAGGAGTTACACTGTTAAAAGATATACTTGGCAGTGAACAGGTTAATGGTATGCAATTCTCTATTTTAAGCCAACAAATCTTCTGCTCATATCTCCAATAAAGTCAAATTTAGGCATAATTAATGATAACTGATTAATTAGGTTTATGAAAAATAGCCATATTTAATCTAATGTACTGCTGACCCTACAATTACTACCATTGCTGATGTCATACTCCTACTACCTTACTATCACAATCAAAAGTATATAAAAATGTAGAACTAGAGTAACATGGTGTCTTGAGTAATGTGTATTATATATAGAGTATGCGATCACCTATGAGATTTGCAAGTCAGCCATTGTGACTAAATTAGTATCAAGAATGAGTGACAAATTCAACAATTCAGTGTACCAAATATAACAGCTCAGTGTACCACCAACAAAACTTAGTATCAAACTAATACAAAATATTAGGAAAACATCTGAAACATAATTTGACTACAAAGAATTAACTTGTACGATCCAAATCATAGGCAACCAGGATTTGGCGACATAACAATTGTGTCAACAAGCTCAAATCTTTTCTTTTTTTTTGAGACATTAAAATTTTTTCTTTATTTTTTAAAAAGAAATATTTTTAATTAATTTTATTTAAAGGAAAAAAAATTAAACGGACAGAATCAATTTTTCACTCATTATTTTTGTTAAAATGTCATTAGAAATTCTCATCTATACAACCCTAAAAATATTAGTCCACTCTCACTCCATACATGTAATCAAGCAGAGGTAACAAGCGATGGAAAGAGTAACATGGTGTCTTGAGTAATGTGTATTATATATAGAGTATGCGATCTACTATGAAATTGAAACAGGTATATGTATTCACTCATGTTTGTCTGTTTGTCCACACAATATCTCCAAAAGTTCTCAATGATTTTCAATAAAATTTTGTGGAAGGGTGGGCCATGGGCTAAGGAAAAATTGATTAAATTTTGGGAATGTTTTTCAGTTGTGAGTTAATTGTAGCTATATATAAACTGATTTTCATTCAGTTTTTTGTTAGCGTATGGCGTTGGCAGAAGTATGCGCTCTCTGAATGCTTCTTAGTTTTTAGGTTGTTTAATATGGAGTCAGAACTGATTTAAAATCCATAATCCACATTAATTAATTGGAAAAAGATTACTGAAAAATAAAATAAAAGGGAGTGTCTACTTAATTTCAACCAAGACAACATGGCAGCTGCATGGAAAAAAATGGAAAAATGAGTTCAACCACTTCTTCCTAGCAACAGAAAGTGACTGAAAAGCAGGTAAAGTTACAAGTTCAATTTTATTAACATGCAATGGTTCGCAAGGCCCAGACATATATTTAACGTTCACTTTCAATACTCCCGAAAAAAAAAAAATCTTCAAGTTGTGCTCGAATAACTTGACGCATACTGGGCAAATCTTACATTTCTCAGGCACAAATTTTTCATCTGCAAGCAAGCAGTAATTAAGCTACGCCATAGGGCTCAGCAATGTGAGTTCGGAGAAATATCCGACAGTCTCATCAAAGACATATTAATATGCAGTACGAAAGACTTAAGATTACGAGAACGTTTACTACAGAGAACCAGACAACATTTAGACCATATGTAGTTGACATACACATGATGGTGCCAAAAATTTCAAAAGCCTCCATGCTGGAGCCAACGACAGTGTAAGAGTAGAGTTTGTAAGGGGCGAACTAATTTGTAATCTTTAAAAGTTGCATAAAGTTAAATGTGGATATGGGAGAATTTCACATTAAAAAATAGCAGCCATGGTAGTAGTAGCCATAGTAGCAATTCTTAATCGCCATGGTGCAAAATAGCAGTAGCAGCTGCAAGCTGTCATGAGGAAAGAAGCAAATAGTCGAAAAGGCGCGAAAATGTCTGTATGCGGTTTGAACATGCCGGAGACGCTATGTTTGAATCACGCGCCCATTTTGTTTTTCTTATCTAAATCCGGATATATGTTTTCTTGCGTCTTTCCACCAAGAAAACATATATCCGGATTTAGATAAGAAAAACAAAATGCAAAAGTACAAATTGACATGACATTTAATAAAACAATACATTTAAAAGTGTACATAGATTTAGGTAAAAAAGGCAAAACATATAAAGGTTTAAAGAGAGATCGTACGAATGAAGAGTAAGGATAACAAAGTGTTTTGCCACTTGCAGTTTATGTACCGAAATAGATTTGTCTTGATGTGCAGGCGGATATAATCGAACCGGAATATCTGGTTATAATCAAACCTAGAGATATTGTAATCAAGACAAGAAAATCAGTTTAGAAAAAAGGCAAATGACAGAAAGGAAATTAAGCATAGTCAGAGTAGTTTCTCATCAGGAATAATATTTTAAGGCATTTAGCCTCTAACCTGATGTGTCGAAACTAAAAGTGATCTCTGGTCATGGTAATCTCGGGGACCTATATTTGAGGTCTTTATTTCTAGTCGGGGCGAAAAGAAATGTAGCGAGAATGACCAAAGAATTTAAGAAACAAAGACAGTATTTTAAGAAATGCCGATATTAAAAGGAGGAAGAGATTTACGTGTGTGTAGTACACACAGGCTAAGCCCTGGGTGGTAGAAACGCCAGGGGGCAACTGAGGGGAAGAGATTTACGTGTATGTAGTACACTGAGCACCAGTGGCAAAGTGAGCGATGAGGCAAGGGCGCACTGTATTTTATAGGGAGCTGCTGACGTCATGAACAAAGGGGAATATGTTTCGTTTCGTATTTCATAGCATTCAGGCTGGTTTGATCGTGGTGACAAAACCAGCCCGAAACCATATTTTCGTAATTTAACTAATTCCAATAAAGTGTCCGCTACAACAGAAAGCCCGCCAAAATACAAAATTACATCAGCTCTTGTAAATATTACGGTGGCAGCCACACTAGAAGAAATTATCCTGCATTTCATAAAATATGCAGCAAATGTAACAAAAAGAGACATTTTTCTAAAAGATCAGTACACAAAATTGAAATTTCTTCAGGCGACGATTAAAATAATGAAGAATGCTCAATGGACGCGATCAATTTTAATGATCCTAAACAAGGTACATCCAATTTATACAGGGTCCAGATAGTGACAAACGAAGTTTCAGAATGTTGGACTGTCAAATTGAAATTAAACCAGTCTGTAATAGAATTCAAGATTGACTCGAGTGCGGAAATAAACGTTTTACCAAAAAGTTTTTACGAAAATCTTTTTTCTCGACCCAAATTGAAAAACACTTCTGTGAAGTTGAATGCCTATGTTGAGCGCAAGCTGGTCTGTACAAGGTGTGTTATTAGTAAAGGAAAAATAAATGTTAAAGAGGGTTACTAATTAAAGTTGAAGTAGGATATGTAATGGATGGTGAGGCTGGGTTTCTACAGATAAAATTAGCGATGGCAAAAATGGTCACCGCGTGGAGCCGGTAGTAGCAGCAGGAAAGGTCAAGGGGTCAAAAGAGGAAGGACCGTAAAAGACCGTATGGTTTTTGGCGGTAAAATCGAACAAAGGAAAAAAGAATGAAAAACACAAACAGGCTATGTTTAATAAAAAATAATATGTACGGAAAAAGGGGTAAAAGAAAAAATGAATATATGCATATTGTAATTTGTTTTTGGGAGATGATGGCGAAAAGAAAAGAAAAGAAAGACAGAGGGACTTTTGCCTCTAGCCATTTTTCACGTTCCGAAATGTATTTTGTGAGACGGCAGTGTTAGTTATAAAAATTAAATTATGTAGGCTATTAGAGCTCTTTAATAATGTGTCTGCTCTCAACAAAAGAAATCGGTGTTAGGTGAAAAGGAGGGCTTCTAACAGAAAGTACAGAAAATGCCAGGCATGAAGGAAATGGTTTTTGGTCAGGAAGACTTTTAAGGGTTGCTCCGCTAAACCTGACTTTTACCAGAAACTATATTATAGATGGTCGTTAAACATTCTCGGAAGGGCCCATGAGTAAGGCATTCATTCCTAGTTTTGGCGAAAAGGAATGGAGAAAGGATGACCAAAGATTTTAGGTAAAAAGAGGGGGATGTTTTACGTGCCAGAGAAATAGACACGGGCTAAGGTGGCGCTGTAGTGAAAACAGGCTACGAAAAGGCCATGAGTTTGGATAGACAAGGGTTTTTATAGGCGTGTTGACGTCACGCAAAAAGGAAGCTAATGATTAGTTGCGTACTTCATAGGGGTCAGAGCTGGTCCTCGTCGAAGTGACAAGACCAGTTTGCTATTCTAAACCCTATTTTGGTACTTTGTAAAAAGTGACCGCTACACCTATAATAATACAAAAATTCCTGTTTTAGGAAAATTCACAGCAACTATAAAGCACACAAATGTTGAAATTCCCGTATTATTCATCGTGGCAGATACAAATTCTCTACCTGTTCTCGATGCAAAAACGTGCGAGAAATTGAATCTAATTCAGAGAATCTTTAAAATAAACAAACAAGTACTGAATCTATTAAAAGAATTTGGTGACTGATTTGGTGAGATTAGCACTTTGCCGTCCACTCACCACATAACTATCGACCCTGATATTATACCCAGAGCCAATTACGTCCCCTTACTGTGACGCCACTGGCTGCTGCCACTTATTCAGTATTAAACATATCTTTGTTCGATCAACACGTGTCTGTCTTGTTCTTTACATACATATTCTTAATCCATACCCATCTTCAATTACATAACATCATCAGCATATAATAATGTCTACTTATATTCCCACCTGAAGGTCTAACAGTGGACTGATTGAAATGTGACTTTTTTTTTATGTCACAAAAAGAAAGAGGAGGACAGTTCAAAAAGGTCACTTAATATTAACAATCTCTCATCTGAAAATTTTCAGCAAAAACTTACTTTCTGCAAATGACAATTATTATAGCAAAGAACTACATAAAATGACTTCTTTCATTATCACTACAGTATAAATATATCAGCTTTTTGCTTAACTTCAATGTCCTGGCTAAATGCCCAACTTGTAATGATCCTTCTGTTTTATCTGCTTTATAATAGAGAGAGAAAGATCAAAATGATACAAGGCTCATAATATTGCTAAGAGTGTCATAAAACTACTGCCATTGTTTCAGCACCATTTCCCCCCCTTTTTTTCTCGTTTGCAAGTCTAACAACCTTTTCTATCCGTTTTGAAAGATCCTTTTTTAAAAAAAACAAAACAACGACTTACTAATTTGCTGCTTCGACAATTTCTGCCTGTCGTGACCACTCACTGTGTAACGGTCCATTTTCTCGATTCAGGACTCGCCTTAGTGAAATGTGGATGAATTCTGGTACCAAATCCTGGTGTTCGTGGAAGGGCAATCTCGCCGGATATGCCCAAGGACTCTCCTGCCACAGTGACGTACAACATGTCCAAGATGGCCGCATATGTAGCTGCATTTCACCACAGCCAAATGACAATCATGTGCAAAGTAGCCAACTTCATTGCATTTGTAGCAACAGACTTGTCTAGAGAAGCAATCATGAGCCAAATGACCTATACAGTGGCATTTGTAACAGCGGCCAGAGTGGTCGACCTGCCCAATATTATTTATCAGCAAAACCTTTGTTTTCAAAAACTTTATTAAACTAGAACTACTTTGCAAAATATATTTCAAAGGAGTAAAAATGAATTAACAAAAGACATAACATCTTTCAACCCTTAGCCCTTGCACCTACCCAGTACCCGAGCTCTTGAGGTTCATTGCCTACCGAAATGTTTTTGTCTAATTCATTTCACGGGTGGTTTGCTGTGTAAGTCAAATATATCTTTTAGTCAAGGGGGTAGGGTCGCGTCAGTTCTGTCATCAAGTAGGCTTAATTTGTATGCGTACATTTGAGTATAGTACGAACCCCTATTTTCGCTCAGATTTTGGTAAAAAACCCTTCAAAAAGTCTTTGTTCACAAAGCCAAGTCACTCATGCATGATATAACAAGATTTTTCCAAAGAGTTGTATACATTGTTATAATATTTCTCATAAGATATTATAGAAAACACGGGAATAAATCTATAGAATCAATTTGGTAACTTGAAAAAGTTTGTAAACTGCATGTTGCCACCCCCCAAAAAACAAAGTATTACCAAAATTACTTCAGTATAAAAATACATTATAACAGCTTTGGAGTTTTTGTGCAAAAAGCACCGGGCTGGGAAATTGCCCCTAGAGGCATAGCAAGGGAAGAGGGCGCAGTGACGCCTGGGCGCATTTGTGAAGGAGCACCAAATTTCCTCAGGCCTATAATGCCTTTTAATTAATAATTATGCCCTCCCATAAGATATAGCGCAACTTCCGCCAGGCATTGTCTTTGTCCCCGGGTGCTAAAAACACTAGCTATGCCATTGATTGCAACAAATAAATAAAAAAGGTAGGGTATCATAAAACTACATATAGAGAATGTAGATTATACCTAACTGAATAGGTAGATATGCATATCCTACAGAAAAAGATACTATAAATACATAACTCAGAATTAATTTTATAGCTATAAAGAATTCATATTAGTTCTTGTTTGGTGGCTGAAGTAGTTGCGTAGTTCCAACTGAGGTGTTAGTGGTTTAACTCAGATAAAAGCCAGGACTTCAAATGCTGATTTTAAGGACAGGCAAATCTCACCACTTTCATTAAGGTTGTTTTTGGGGGGTGGGAATGCAGTGGTGTCCGAGCGTGTGCGTGGGTCACAGGGCGCCCTCCCCCCGCGCACTCCCGTGCGGAACCAAGTGTACACCCGGGCAGCTCCGCGTACCCCCACCCCACCAAAAACCTTAATGAAAGCACAAAAACTTATCATTAAAATATAAAAAAAGTCTAGATAACAGCCATAACAAGAGTAACTGAATAATTCGAAGCTTCACTTCCATATAATGGACGGAATGTAATTGCCCCGTTTAGTTACATTGTGATAAAACCTTTTTAAAGAATCGATTTTTCTAAACACGACAAAAAAGAAATTACGAGCAAAAAATCTTTTTTTCGACTAGGTTAACCAAAGTGAATTTTAATCAAAATAAAATACCAGCTGTTTCAACTATTAGTCTTCATTGACAATGACTTCAAAAGAAAAAACATTTCCACAGCTGTTGTGTTTTACAATGACCACTATAGATTTTACAAAACCTTGTTCATTTTGCTTTTCAATAACACAGGTTCTACATATTCAAAAAACAGGTTTCAAAATCCCACAAATACAACAATAAACTTCTGATTAGCTGCATGATTTGTAAAGAAATCTAAGGAATTCATTTCATCACTGATATCTATTTTCACACCTGGAGAGTGTGGAAAGGCAGAATCATAATTAATGGGTCCACAATTCATTTGACACCATTGCTAAGTATTGAGAATAGAGCTGCTTTCATCCTCTGCAGAATCATCATCGTCACTACTAATTTACTATCCGACTGAGAGTCACCTAACGTCTCTCCATCAAGAAACAAAACTAGTTTTTCAATGGTAACAAACTACAATGAATGAAAAAATAAATGATTATTGTAAAAGCTCCCACAGGTGCTTTACATTACCCTGTAGTTGTTGACTGTATAATAGCAAACAATGAAAGAAAATCCCTGCCAAACGCACAACATAAAATAAAATATTTTGAAAAGAGTTTTGGGATGAGAATTCTGAGCATGGCCCGCATACACTAGGAAAATTCTGTCGAGAATCATGAAATTGACACGTAGCTACGACCCAGGGTTTTTATTATTCCCAAGTGTCCCTCATGTAGCATCTGCAAGACACGCTCGCGTGGTGGTGGCGGTATTACCACTCTGATTCCCAGAGTAATACACCTTGAGATGTTGATAGTTTATCTTCCTTCGAATAATAGGTTTGATACCACCTATCTCAAATCACTCCATCCTTTTTGAACACAGTGTGATGTCCTGCCAGGCTGCGCAAGGGAGCAAATACCACAAGTTAACTCCCTTGCCACAAACCCCTAAAACGGAAGTGTGTCCCCAGTCATGCGCCAGGCAAACCGGGGAAAATAAAGAAGACCGTTCGGAAGCGAGAGCACAACAGTTCTTTCGCTGATTGCGATCAGTAAGCATCACATTCGTCTTTGTCCTTTGTTCCTTTTTGCTTCATCCTTTTCCCTTTCAGTGAGACTCCCACGAGCTGGGAGACACTACACACAGTCCAGAACATGTGAAAGTGTCGGGTAATGTCTTGTCGCGGTCCTGATCTCGTCACCTGTAACTGGCAAACGTTCGATTTGTGTTATGTGAAACAAATCAGCAGCATCCCCATCATGTTCCTCATCGGGCTGTATGGCCTTTAGCGGTAACCTAAATAATGCGTCAGCGTTGCAGTGGTTTCTCGTGTTTCGATACATGATGTCATAATCATACCCTGACAAGAAGATTTCATATATTTGTAGACGTGTTGCCTGCTGTCATTACTGGAACTCCTTTATGTGGATGTAAAATTGAAGTCAGAGGCTTGTGATCTGTGACCAGAGTGAACTTATATCCGGAAAGATAGTGATGAAACTGTGTTAACACAGTGTCTGTGGTAATCAGTTGTTTGGCACATGTAAATGGTGTCTCACATTCACGTGACCAGTTCCACTTCTGATCTTTTTGCAACAACCGGCGCAGTCAGTGTTGCCAATTTAGCGCGTTTCTTGTTTTGGCACTGCAAAAAGCGCTAAATTTTTAACGTCTTTTTTGTGGTTTTTGGCCGCTTTTGGCAGTCAAACTAGCGCGAAAATATTTTTTGAGTTGGCAACACTGGGTGCAGTGGATGCAGCTCTGTGGCCAGATTAGGAAGAAACCTATGATGGTAGTTCACTAATCCGAGGAATGATCGAAACTGCTGTACATTGTTGGGTTGTTGCTCTTCTAGAACAGCCCGCTCCTTTTCAGGATTTTTCTGTAATCCTTGAGCAGTGATATCATGGCCACAATAGGTAATCTTCTCTGAAGAATTCACATTTCTCCAAGCTGGCTCTCAAGTTGTGCTCTTTGAGACATTTAAGCACTAGTTCCACATTGTGCAAATGTTCCATCGTTATCACCCGTGATGATCATGTCGTCAATTATGCACTCTGCACTTTCGGCACGTTGCAGATTGCAGGGTTTGATGCTATTCCAAATGCTAACCTATGTTGTCGATATAATCCTTTGTGAGTGTTCAAGGTCAAGTATTGTTCCGACAACTCGTCCATTTCCATTTGGCTTGTTTTAGATAAATCTTAGTGAACCGTTTACCACCGGCTAGCTTTGCGAATATGTCCTCAATTTTGGGCAAGGGATATTGATCTACTTTCAGGCACTGGTCTGTGCTTTAGTGAGGACTCCTAGGTTTTCCAATCGATCTAGTTCGGTTTCGACTGCTGGTCGCATGGCATATGGCATAGGCCTAACTTTCATAAACACTGGTGAACTATTTCCCTTAAGAGTCAGTTTGGCTTTCAATGTATCCAGTTCATCTGAAAACACTACACTGTATTCGGTGAGCAATGTTTGTAGCCTTGCCTGTGTGGATTTCTGCACTGGTGTCACTCTCAACAGTTTCATATGTGAACAGTTCTCCTCATAGACTTGTTGTGGCATGATTGAAACAGCAAATCTGGTGTCCAACTCCATCTTCAGAGATTGACCAGCAACACTGGGTGTAACCCACATTACATCACTTTTGTTAGTGTTCATGCTGTCGATATTGAGGTTAGCGACAAACAGATCTCATTCATCACTACTGTCATGCGTGAAGATATAAGCTTCAGTCTGATTGCATTCATGAACAGATTTGTTTTTGTTAAAATAAAATTGTTTATTTGCCTTGATCCGGCACTTCTTTTCGATTTGCTCCTTTTTTAGAACAATGTCTTCATATGTCGTCTTTAAAACGTCACGTGGATGGTTGATGTTGACCCCCACATCAGTAACATTGAGTTGTCTGGCTCTCAGAAGCTCTACCATTAACTGTCTGCCTTCACTTTCTCTGTCTGTCTAGCCGACTTGAATTAGGGTAACTCTTCTGGTTTGCTACTCCTTAATTCTCTCGCTGCAGTTTCCATGGCTACCGCTAACACCACGGATTATATGTCATATGTCAATTTCCTCTCGGAAAGTAGTCTCTTTTGTATTTGTTCCGACCTAAATCCACACACTAACCTGTCTCTTAATGTAAAAATATCTTCCAATCAAGAACAAATTCCTGGATCTTCCCCAAAATATAATCACTTTTTATCAAAATTACATTGAACTTTTGGAGATACCGTGTGGACAGACATGAGCGAATACTAAAATGTATGACATATTAAAATGGTCCGCCCCAAAATTGTGGTTTACTTTTCCACAAAATTTCATTGGGGACTTTTGGAGATATTGTGTAAAGACAGGAGCAAATATGAAGAAAAAAAAACTCAAAAATACTTTTTTAACCATATTCGGGCATAGAGATTTCTGACAGTATTTTTGTCTGGTCTGTAAAATACACAAATCATTTTTTTTTAAATTGAATTCTTTTTCTTCCTGTGCATTCCAAAAAGGTCTAACACTCCCTTCTATTAAACAATTTGAGCGGGATTACAAATCAGCCTCCACAAACTTTGTCGGTGGTGGAGAGCGTGGCTTATGACTTCTGGGGTTACTTAATAATCCTTCTTTTGTCTTTAGGATTTCTTCACTAATCAAAAATCACCCTCTTTCCTCTCATTCCTTGGCTCCAATATGGCGCCACCAACCAAGGGGGATGATACCTTTCATGCCAGCGCCATCTACCTTGACCCCTTCAAGGGTATTAACTATAAACACCAATTATCAACCCCTCCTTTCTTCTTTGAGGTGTCGAATACATTCAGTCCTTCCAAAATCCAAGAAACAAAGAAAAACTTGCCACAAATCGAAATCAAACCAGAATTAGAAAAAAGTCTT
>VCCN01006896.1:556190-580720 GCA_006491835.1 Architeuthis dux
GTTGCACCAAGCTGTTGCTTAGCTACCTAATTCTGGTCACGATTGTTGACATCCACTTTGTTCTTATCTCTAAAACTCTTGACTCACTCAGTGGGTTTCACATTTTACTTACACAGTCTCAATTCCTGAACATACTAAGCAAGTACCTTCAGAACCCTCCCTCTGTACACATTATATTATCTTCTATATTTGCTATGTAGCTTTTATTATATTGTCTTCAGTAGCCAGTAGTTATTGTATTGACTTTTGGTATACATTTGATATTGTATTCTTTTCTTTTTAGATTTTACCTATTTTTATTATATTCATATTGTATTCTTTTTGTATACATATTGTATACTGGACCCGTTGACAACTGAGATTATCCATTATCTTATGCCTCCACACTTCTCCCACTTTTTGCCTATATCTTTTCATCTCTTCCGTATACCTTCCAATATTCGTTGCCCGTCCATGATTTTATCTAAATGTTATATAAACATGGATTAGTTTCATATGCAAAGATTTTCCTACAACCTCAGTAAACTACTTAACTTTCTTTTCTCCCTTATCTTTCTAAATAAAATAAGGAATATTCTAATTTATTGTAATAAAATAATATTTTTAATAAAATAAGTAATATTTTGATTTATTTAATTTATAATAAAAAATAATACATTTTCATAAAAAAAACAAATACTCCGTAACGTAACAAAGTAACAAATACAGAAAATCCGTTTCACAAAACAGTCTTGATGCCTCTGTTGTCTGCTTTATTCAAATTTCCGTATCCCCAAATTTCCGCTCTGGTGATTGGTTAGTTATTGACGAATTGACCAATCAGAGCATAGCAGTCGTAGATAGTGACAAGCAGAATTATTGTATAGATTCTATTAGTATACATTTCATATTATTTTCATTTCTTTTTCAGTTACCTATTTTTATTTATTAATAAACCAGTTGACTAAATGCAAGTTTTTGGTGTCCATTAATGCAATGAAACTGTTTATTCTGGCTGTCAAGGTTTACATATCAACAAAAGACAGCAAACATTTGTGTGGCTTATTTAAAATATTTTGGTAAATAATTTGGTTCTAAAGACGCAATACCAAAAACTAAGCTAAGATAAAGCTCATATAAGACAGGAACAACGTTTATATTATTTTAGTATTGAAACATAGAATATAAATGTAAATGTTATCAAAAATGACGTTGATTATTCTTGAGTAATCACTATCAACCTCATCTGATGGTGGAGCATCATTCCTTGTCCAGCAAAAAACTTTGCAAGCCACTTTTGACACATTTGATCTTTCACAATACCTTCTTCATAAACAGCGCAAATTGTTTTTTGCATTTCAGTTGCATTTTCCCCCCTTTTTTAAAATAAAAAAGCCTAAACAAAAACATGCCAATTTTTAAAAAAAATGCATGCTGGTATGACTTATTTTTAATGAATTTAGTTAAAACTAAATACTCCTAATTCCATCTAATGACAAAAAAAGATCAAACTTTTTTGCCAGAAAATTAAAAAAATTTCAAATGTGTTTAAATTTCTTTTAGCAAGATTTAAATAAAACACACACACATATATATATATATCTATATCTATATCTATAAAACTTTACAAATAATTCTGAAAAGGTATGAACATAACTACAAAATTATTCAATCATTTTTTCCTGCGACAAACATCAACATCAATGTTCAGAAGAAAGGAAGGGAAGAGAGAGTGGGCAAAGTAAGAGGAATATTTTGTTTTCTTTTTTACGTCACACTACATCATATCATTCTTTATTTGAATCAATTCTGGAAATAAATAAAAATTGTAAGAAAACATTTGTAATTTAAGGAGCTAAGACATTTTTTTAACATATCTCATTGTAAACAGAATTATGGGAGCACAAATATGAGAGTCGCTCAAAAAGTAATGCCTGTTCTTCTTTAATTACAACAGATTTAATAGTAGAAGCACACAAAGCATACCAAAATGAACACAAAAGTCTCAGGATTCCAAATCTAGTCCTCAACATAGTCTCCTTCCTTCTCAATCATGGTATTCCACCTTTGAATAGTGGCACATATAACCACCTCATAGAAGCTTCTTGGCTGCTTTCTTAGCCATGTGTGAGTTGCCCCTTTCATCTCATCATCATTGGAGAACAGCTGTCCTCCGAGTGCCTCTTTCATGGACCCAAACAGATGAAAGTCTGAGGGTGCCAGGTCAGGACTGTAGGGTGGATGAGGCATGCGCTGTGATTGTTTGTCTGGTCTTTAAGCTGCTGTGAGACCTTACATTATCATATTGCAAAAGCACATCACTCATCTTCATGGTGGCCTTGCTCTGAGTTTTGACAATGTGCTCACTTTGCACAGACCTTTGAATAGCAAGAGACTGCACTAAACTGCAGGCACTACCATGGCTCACCTAAAGGCTTTTCACAAGTTTTGCAATAGTGATTCTTCTGTCAGCTCTAAGGTCAGTTTCTCTTTTCTCTCTAGGATTGCCATTAACTCTACTGACCCATCTCCTTACTGTGCTTACATCAAGTGCAGCCTTTCCATAAATATTCACTAACGTTCCAAAAACAGAAATTCCATGACAGATCTTTGCTTTCTATGTGTGTTCAGAGGGACAGCCATTTTGAAAGAGGATTATGAGTAAGAAAACAGAAGGTAACTCTACAAATTTTCCTCCTAGGCTTCTAGACAGTTTATAGTTTATAGCTAAAAAAACCCTAGGAATTCTGACTAATACTTTTAAAATTAAATTAGAACAGGCATTACTTTTTGACCTACCCTTGTAGATACCGACTTGGATTCAAACGAAAATGTAGCAAGGCTCGAGAAAAACAGTCAGTGTCCATTTCCAGATAGTCTTTTTTATGTTAAATCTCTTAACAGCTTTACATTATTCTTTTTTTTAAAAATCAATTGGAAACATAGTTTTAATAGGGAAACAAATGTTGACAAATATTGCCAAACGGTGTCAAAAATTGTGTAAACAACGTTGCAGATTTTGAACAGTCTGTTCTTTTTCTTGTTTTTTTATTATCGATAAATAGATTGCAAAGATGTTTTCACTTTTTCCCAAATTCTACACCACGTCAAATTGAAGATTATTCACAGCTGTTCTGACACAATAATAACCATCTTTCTGAATTCCTTAAGATTCAAACACATTGTCTTTATTACAGGACAAAAACAGCAAAAAAGTGAAAGTATAAAATCAAGTTAAATTAAAATTTTTGGAAAAATTATGAGGGTCTTGGAGGTTGTCATGTGTTGAGACGAAAAGATTTAAAACTTAGAAGACACTCAGAAAACAGTATAAATAATAAATAATAATTTTTGGAAAAATTCTGAGGGTCTTCAGGAAGACCCTAGATCCACCCCTGATTACATCTAGAGTGAACTTGTACGTGGACATAAAAAAAATAGAAAATCACATAACCTTTGAAGTAAACATATACAAAGACAAATGAACACATTTTTCCATACAATTCTGACCCAAGGAATTAAAAGAAATAGTTACTACTAAAATACAAACGCATCTTTTTGAAAACACGGATTATATGTTTTCATATATAAACTAGATCAACTGTAATCTGTTTTTTTCTAATCCTTGAAGTGCCTATTCTATGATTCTGCCTGTTGACAGGCTGTAATAATGTCTGATTGGGTTCATTTCAACCCTATATTATACTGTGTGCGAACCCGAACCAAAATAGAAAACTTCATAACTTTTGAAACAAACACAGAGACAAATAAACACATTTTCCATACAAGTCTGATACAAACAATTCAGTAAAGTAGTTTATGTCAAGATTCAAACTCATCTTGACTTTATTTCATGACAAAAACAGCAAAACAATGTTGAGAATCTGATGATATATTTTCATATATCCACTAGATATCAACTGTTTGTCCTATAATCGTCTCTGTTGGCCACCATTTGAGTTGAAACCCTTATTTTGACAGTTAATTAAGTACTATGTATCTTAAACTACTCATCATCATCATCATCATTAAATCGTCAAAGTCTATCTCTCCCATCTCCATCTCTTCCAAATGTCTCGAATATTGGTTGGTCTGCTCTCTTGTAGCAGGCGACTCTGAAGTACATGGGGGATGAGACAGACCTTGGGGGAAGGCGGGTGTTTGAGGTCTACTTTGGAGTGCGAGTCCAGTTTTTTTGCAGCACTTGGCCCACACAGCATCAACCGACTCAATCTGAAAGTGACCATACAATGAGCAGGTGAAGGACTCCATCTCCTGCAGGAGCTGCCGGAAGGACTTCAAATCGGGCGTAAAACTGCTTTGAGAAGGTTCCATGGTTTGGTTCCCTTCCCAAGGCTAGAGAGCCCAATCTGCCCTCCTATTTTATCCATAGCTGGAGGGAGAAGAGATAGATTCATGCCTTTCCCAAGGGCCTTAGTGAAAGTAAACAGCCTCGACCGGAGTTTGAACTTGGGTCGCCAATTCCATTGTCCGCGCTGTTACCACTATGCCAATCGCATCTCCATACAAGATTTCCTTATAAAATCCTAAATACCTAGCTTTACTTTTTGGGCTGTAACTCTTTATGATCAACAGATACAAATTGAGGAGATACACTGTTAGAAAGCTGATAGGATCTTCGGTAAAGATCTACATCCGTTAACCAAGTTATTTTAGAGTTTTACAAGTGGTGATTCTATTTATAAGGTAACTGTACAGTAGACAGGACTGTTACTTTATATCCGTTGTGTGGAAGTGAGGCTTCAAAGTATTCCATTACTTCTCTTGTGGGGCTTCTTTGATATTTTAATGACAATTTTTCTGTGCTTTCATTAAGGTTTTTTGGTTGGAGAGGCCACGTGTGGATCTGCCTGAGGGTTTGCGTATGTCCACCAGGGAATATGCGAGGGGCCCCGCCCATGAGTGTGCAGGG
Organism: Architeuthis dux; assembly: GCA_006491835.1. NCBI lineage: Eukaryota > Metazoa > Mollusca > Cephalopoda > Oegopsida > Architeuthidae > Architeuthis > Architeuthis dux. The sequence continues at coordinate 561,103 of VCCN01006896.1, forward strand.
GGATTCACGTACACAACCCTCTGCACACTCCCGGGCGGACACATGGATATCTATTTTATATATGAAAACTTTTAATCGCATTTCTCAACATTCTTTCGCCTTTTTTCTGTTTTTGTCCTGAAATAGAGACAAGATGTGTTTGAATCTTAATAATAATTTTTCTGAATGCCTAGTGCATGCCAAGTTATGCGATTTTCTATCTTTCCAGCGTCCGGGTTCAGAGCTGCACTAGGTGTCATATATAGTTAAAAGTAGTGCGGCTGGACAGTCCAACTTTTAAGCTGGACGTTAATTTGTCTCCTTTGGGGTCAGACTGAAAAACTTATTCAAATTACTTCAGATGTACTTAGAACAGTGGGAAGTGAAAGCCAACGGCAACTACATATAATAAAAATATGTTAACGGTTGTTAGCTGTTAATGTATTTTTATTAAATATTGTTGCCGTTGTCAACACTGCTGATGAGCCGCAGTTTAGAGTCACGTTGTCAACAAGTGGGAGAGGGTCAGTCAGTCTGCAGAAGGCTGATCCTGTTCGGAAAGCCTTGTTTTTGTGAAATTTTACAAAAATTACTACAAAATCGCATTCCTATATTAAAGTGATATTTGACAAATCAACAATTCCTGTAAGTATTTTGTATATTTTATACAAAACTTTTATATATTTTCAACTCATCATTAAGGTCCAAGAAAGTCAATCAGTCCATCCTTTCAGTCTGCAATATCCTCCCTTTAGGAAATTTGGACACCCTGCAATTTTTGTGGACCCCAGGTTGGGAACCTTGGGCTAGATTGTCCTCCTTTTTGAAAGTTTGGAGATGGCCACCCTAGTTAAAAGTGAACCCCAAAATTTCTGAATTTAACATCATATCATTATGCCTTTTCAACACCAAATTATAACATCTAATGTTCATGATCTGTTGAAGTGGGACATCGAGCAAAAAGGGTTAAGTACCACTAGCTTAAGATGAACAATCAACGATCACAGTAGAAACAAATCACGTGAGTGATGTTAAGCAGCTCTATGTTGTCAGTCAGAACAAATGAGACTATGTTTTGCCTGAGCAATGCATTTTGTCACCCCAAAACAGAAGAGTAAATGGAGCAGAACCAAAACAAACCTAATTACAAATAACTGCTTTAGGCCTTGTCATATACCAGTACTTCTTAAACTATTTCAGTGTCATTCACCTATGAGTCTTTATCACAAAATTTCATTCACCTGAGACTAAATTTCCTTATGTGTTTTTATCTTTTCATCTTATTCTCCCTTGTGCATAAGTTTATATGGAATTTATTCTGAATCATGAGCTTATCTGCCCCCCACCCAAGTTTATATAGAATCTATTCTGCTCCTTTGAAATTAGAAAATCCTAGGCAGAGAGGAAAAAAAACATCAAATTTCCAACTCCACTTCCATTAAAAAAACAAAACAATAAGCATTTTAATGGCAATGACTTTTATAAGCATAACTCTTTCACTCTTCATTCATTCCTCTATTTTCATTCAGTCTCAAAATAATTTCATTCACCCAGTTTAAGGTCATATGTCATATACTATAGCATCCCTACACAAATCAAAGGAAACACTTCTCTTTCATTTTCTCCCAACAAAAACACCAGTAGTTTTATCAATGAATAAGAACTAGTATATCTCATTAACTATCACTCATTACTTGTGCTGTTTCTCTGTGCAGTAAATTAGGAGCCTGGCTTGTGTGCAAGCCTATTTAGGAGATATTTATCAAGAATAGACTGGCCTGAAATGCATGTGAAAAATGATATATTAATCAATCTCTCATCAAGCAAACACATTTTTCTGCAGATCTCAGGAATAAAATCTTCGCCATTTGAACTTTGATTCAGTTTTCAACTTAACAGCCAATTAAGCATAGGGTACAAAAGTTGAAAGAGTTCAGGATTAATGTTTCTTTTTGGTGACCAGCCAAAAATGCTTACAGCTTGGCTGCAAAGTTTTCACTCATGCATTGTATTCAACAGATTTTGTACATTCGGATTAACATTTATTCTGGTTTTTACAGAATTCTCTTAATGAAAAAAAATTTCAATTCCCTGGAAGACTGCAAAAGGCATCTACAGCAGTTCTTTGGTCAGAAAGATGAAAACATTCTGGAAGAATGGAATTATGAAGTTGGTTGAAACATGGCAGAAGATGGAACAAAATGGTAAATATGTTGTTCAATAAAGTTAATGTCGTAAATTAAAAAAAATATTGCCACCTCTGCCTAAAAATGAATCACTAGCCTAGTTTCTTCATTTTTCTAACAATACCCCCAATCTGTACCCTTATCTGTACCCTAGATTTTACTAACTCATCTCACCCCAACTCTTCGGTTAAATAGAGCACTACATGACTTGGTGAGATCAGAAGCGCCTACACACGACCGACTGGAGTTGTCAGTTTTATATGGGAAAAGAGTGTTACAGAACCAGTAGGACAAAAAAAAAGATATAATTTTTATTTAAAAAAATAAAAGATTAAACCATATACTCACTCACTATCTCATTCCAACCAAGCTTTTCCATAAATGCCTAAACGTCATAAATGCTACAACACAGTACTGGTGAAATATGTGTCCATTCATTTAAATAAAAGGGGTTGTCGTCCCTCCACCTTTCCTCATCTCCAAACATTTATTCTCCAAAATATCACCCAATTAGGCTCCATGCGTTTCCCTCCAAAAATCTCACCAGTTGGAAAAAGGCATTAAGTTAAAACGGACAGTTGATTGCTGAATAAATAATTCAACAGCAGCAGCTATTTGTTGACCAATGAAAATGCACCTAAAATTTCATCTCTGTGAGCCTACCCTATTTTGTATAAATATCAGATGACAGACAATTTCAAGTCAATTGCAGTTTCCGTTGCCTGTTGGCATCGGCTGTTGACACACACACACACACACACACACCACTTGTGCATGCCAAGCAAGGCATTCTAACATTTCAACGGCAAAGCAAGTAAGTCCCTGATTTAACTCACACACATGTATATATATATATTGCAGACACTCACCCACCTATGCATATGCTTATATATACACACACATTTATAACAACTTCTTATTGACTCTTTCGTTCCAGTCAAGCTGAACATTTCTTAATGCAAGACGCATTATTTTTTCCCCAATCAATATTCATTCAATCGTTCATTGTTATTGTTCTTGAATAAATTATATATGTTATATACATTTGTCTATTCATTTCTTTCCTTGAACTTTGAACAAGACCAAATTTATAATTGTAGACAGAGAGATTTGTTCTGCCATATTCCTCTATGGACTTGTGTCCCTACAAAGAGGTGACACAAGACCCCATAAGGTCCTTGGTAAGGAAAAGATTGGAAACCACAGATCTATGCTTTATCTTGCTAACAAGTCTAAATCATTTTCTAGCCTTTCTTTTCACATTTGCATCAAAAGTTTTTTTATTGAATTAAATGAATTTCATAAAAAGGATCCATCCATAGCTATGAATGATTTTTAATCAAATGTTTGAAAGTTTGAAAGGTCAAGACAACCATGTAATTTTAACAAAAACAAAATTGCATCATTATTTCACATAACACATTTAATAATCTTATTAAAATTCACCAATATTCTGTCTGTCCGTCTGTATGTGACAGCCTACCGCAAAAATCACACAACATAAACCCATGAAATTTTGTGTGTGTACAAATATGACCCCAGGAAAGATGCAAATGAGCTTTTGAACCCCCCCACCCGGTTTTTTTTTGGGGGGGGGGTCAATTTACAATGTAAATTCATGCAAAAATGGATACATTTTTTGTGCCCACTTTTTCAGCTGAATCTACTGGGTGCTGATGAAAAACTGCTTAATTGTAGAATGGGTGGGGAATTCATATCATTCCTAGAGAGGAGGGGAGAGTAAGAGGGAGATATCAGCTGCTGATTGGAAATGCTTTATCTCGCTAACAGTGGGTACTTTAGTATCATTCATAGAGAGGGGCTGAGAGTATGAGGAAGAATGACTGCTTATTTTCTGTTAAGCGGTATGTCTGTACAATATTTTTCTGAGAACGTACAAAAAAACTCTAAAAGTTACAAATATCACTTTTTAAAAACAAATTAAATTCAACATTATCTGATTTCCATCTATCTATCCATCTATTTTATTAAACCTGCCGGCCATTGAGCTTGATGTCAAGTCATTTCCTTTATATTGAATTAATTATATGTAAATAAATAACTACATCACACTTACACCACCCACCCACTTGAAGGCTGAGAGACATAGGTCGGCTGTCTGGAGACTTACACCCACCACACTAAGCAAATTCTCATGATACCCTATGCTGGGCACACAGATAACAATAGTTGACCAACATTTAAGAATCATTGCCCCACCCACCTCTTTCCTACAACCAATAACTCTTTCTGTTTTTTCCCAGCTCAGTACACATTTCACACAAACACATGAGTTTGCTGCACTGCAAAAGAGCTTCTGAAGATGCTGAATGAAACTTGGCAAAATGCTTCAAGGCTTATCTTTATGATAATAAATATGTTCGAGATGTAACACGCTTTTCTCAATCTTTCATTCCCACATTGTCAAAAAACTACCTTCCTAAAAAAAATGTCAGAACAAAAGATTCCCAAAGAATGTCTGATCAGAACAAAAAGATTCTCTGATGATGTCATAAAAATTCCAATTTGACATAAAAAGCTTGGGCTCCAGTTCCGCATTGTATAGTAAATTGACCCCCCCCCCTCTTACTAAAACATAATGTAACAGTTGAAAATCACCCAGATTTGTTTTATTCTCTAAGTTAAAGCACCCTGAAAATGCAGGGATAAAAATATTCTGCTTATCATGTACCGTTTTTGCTGGGTTACAGTAACATATATAGCCACATACATACGTACATATATAAAAACTATCATTTCTATTAAAATGATAAAAAAGTATTTAAGATATTGTGGACTCGAATGTGTTGTCAGGCATGTGTAAAAGAATATACAGGTGTCCCGTTATTGCATGGTTCATGATAAAAGGCAAGTGGGTGGTGGACCCCAACATTTTCACCTCATTGCACACTCGTACAAAAAAAAAAAACAGATAAGAACAAATTTCCCTTTGAACCTGTAAGCCCGAATTGAATTGAACAAAAAATATTTCAGTAGTCAATGAACTTATATTTGTGATGTAAATAGATATGTAAATATTTTGTTTTTAAATACCGAAGTTTGGGGGACTTTGTAATATATTGTAGTTATTTTGGTGGTATTATTTAATAAAAAAACAAATATTAAAGAATGCCTTTGTTTTTTTTGTTCAAATCTTAGTTTTTATATGGTAGATGATATTCGCTGTCTTTCATCTATCACCCGCCCTTGAATATCGACCATACCCACCTAGTGGTTATTATTGTATTGTGTTGCATCAATGAGGGATACTTCAATCAATTTGGCAATTGTCACAGGAGGTTGTTGCAACATCAAAAGTCATATATGTATTGTTATTATTCGGTGCATCAGATGCAGGTGTCATATTTTTTAAGGTCTTGTATTGGTTGTAATCAAAACCAGGTGGAGTACTTGCTTTATTTATATCTGAGCTGAATGATAAATTAGATAACATTTTAACCCTCTCCAGTTTAATTTTTTATAAACTTATACAACTGTAGATGTTTTGCATTAAGTAGCAGAATTAGAGGTATATATATTCACTCAGGTCTGATGAATTTCAATGACATTTCGTGGAAGGGCTAAGGGCATGTAGGCTAAGGAAGAATTGACCAAATCTTTAGGAAAATCCAGGGATTTTTCTTTGATTCAGTGATATCCCCCACCCCATATTTATATGTATTCACTCATGTTTGTCCGCACAATATCTCCAAAAGTTCTCAATGACATTCGATTGAGAGATTTTTTTCATATATTAAGACAGTATATTTGCTATACAGTGTCACCCCTAAATGAATATACCCCTAATTTTCTTCTAAACCAAACATAGCAGGATTTTATTATTTCTAGTGGAACATTACACAATCAAAACGGATATTATCAGGTATTATTTATGACTAAACTCTGACGTCAAAATTTGTTTTGTCCGTAGGGGGTGTACTCATTTTTGGACTGTAACATATTCATATTTTTTCAATGCTGTAGAGTTTGGTCATAAATAATATCCGTTTTTATTGTGTAATGTTCCACTAGAAATAATAAAATTTTGCTACATTTGGTTTAAAAGACAATTAACTTGCTATTAAATAATGGTAGGGGTGTACTCATTTATAGGCGACACTATATTAAAATAGTCTGAAATACGGAAAATCAAAACTTACAGTCCCGATCCCGACTTTGAAAAGCCCTGGTTTGCAATACTTCATCTAATAAAAAATAAATAATAGAAAAATTACTGTCAACTTTTCGACCTGATTTGGCCTGCTGTGTGTATGTCTCTGTTACTACTGTTTGGTAGCGTTGACACAACAAAAACAACCGAGTGAAGAGGGAAGGATACCTCGACACTTGCCTGGTTGTTCAGTCGGATCAGTGATCATGGCTACAGTGATTCAATAGTGAAATGTAAAAATATATATATTTTATTTTCAGCATGGCTGCAAGTGTGCAATTTCACGAGGCCTTATTTGGTTGTACATTGAGATCTTATACAAAATATTATATAGTTTTAGTTCTATAGTATAACACTTTCTTAAGAGGTTAATCCTTGCAATTAAATTCTAGAATTTTATTTGTAGTCCAAGAACTTTAGCATAAATACTATAGTAATCTTTAAAATTAATTCTAACAATGGTTAATGGTGTATAGAATAACATACTAAAAATCCCCTAAAATCCCAGTGGAGCTTCCCGAGATATTCGCAAAAAAATAATTGAGATTTGATGACTGCAGTGCACGCCATGAATTTAGTCCAGGATCATTAGGTACAAATATTAAAATTATTTCTAACAAGCTGATTTTTGCAGGATAATTGCAATATGACACCAGAAACACTAAACTAAAAATTCCCTGGAATCGCAATGGGGGTTCCCAGAAATCCAAGATCGTTGATTGGTGACGAAAAAATCAGCTTGTTAGAATTTAATGTTAATGTTTGGACCTAATGCTCCTGGACGTCTACACACAGAGAAAGAGCAGAAAAGTGGTTCTTTTTTTTATGATGGAAAATATTGTTTTTGCTTTTCCTGTAAAGAATCAAATGGTAAACAGTTTATATATTGTCAATCTGTGCAAGAATAAACACATCTTAGTAAACATATCTATTTATTCTCTTTTGTTATCTTTGAAAAAATCCATGGATCTCGTTCATCTAGATTTCACTTTATAATAGAATGAATATATTGAGTTCTTTTGAGAATTTAAGGTTTGGAAACCTATGAAATAAGCATTAATCAGGACAAAATATGTTTTATGATCAAAATTCAAGGATCTTTTCTTTCCTTCTCAATTGCACCAAAGCCATTCTATTTTAATTTTAGTAATTTCTAGAATAGGAGATGCAGAGTGGTGTAACAGTTATTAGCAGGGAAAACGGAATCAGCAAACTGATCCAGTTTCGACTGAGGTTGCTTGCATTCACTTTGCACTAATGCCCTTGCGAAAAGAATGAATCCATTTCTTAGCCCCAGCTATGAGTAAATAGCAGGGTAGTTGGAGCCCTTTAGCTCTGTAAGGCAGTTCATCTAAAAGAAGGGGTTACTCTGACAGAAAAACAAACCTTGAGCATATAGGGCTAGCAGTACCATCCCTGTAAAGATCTACTTGCTACTGAAACAGCAGTATCACGCATGGTATGGTTGTGGCCCTAGAATCTACAGGAATGAACACACACACAATAGTGACTAATTAGATCTGTGACAAGAATTTCTATCTCTATAATTATAGTAGTTGATTTTTATACTTGTAAAATTTAAAATACTCAGCAGTGATTATCATTAATTAATGTCATTATTCTGAGCCTGTGAGTGATCATCTCTCACATAACCAAGGGCTGTAAATAGTTCATTCATGCATTTGTAACATCCATACAGGTGTTTCAAGATTTATGATATTTACTCATGTTAGATCATGTGCAATATTAATTACTGCTACCATAGGTTTAGGTTATTCATGTGTTCACACATTTATATGTATCTATCTATGTATCTGGACTTCGTCCAGCCCTAACCGTTCATAGTAGAAACTTGAAATTTTGTACACACATACTTCCCTCAATGAGTAGGGAAAATGATTTTTGTTGTTTTTTTAAAATTACACTCCAAAATAGGGTTTTAGTGGGGGTTCAATTTTCAATGTAAGCTTATGCTAAATTGTTCACTAGTTTGTGCCCACTTGTTTTTGAAAATTCAGACATTTTTTAGTGATCACAGCCCAACTTTTTAATTGCTCACCTCCAACACAGCATATTGGATGGCAGTGATTCATAATTTCCCTTGGAATGCTAGTTCTAGTAAAGTATCTTTTATTTATCATTTTAGACTTAGTAAACACAAACTTTAAGAGTGTTTAATAATTATTAATGTGAGTTAATAGTACAGGAGTCCCCCAATATAGCACGGTTCAATATAACCTGGTTCACAACATAAGATGGTTGATTGGTGAACCAATGTTTTTACCTATATGTATCATCGCGCACTTGTCCAGAAAACCACAAATAAACAAAAGAATATCCTCAAAAATCTTTCTTAATTTCCCTTGGAATACTAATTCCTGATATTTTCTACAATCTTCTTTTAAGATAGTTCTGTTAACTATTTATCAATAGAAAACAAGGCTTTATACTTCCTTATCCAATATTTCAACAAAAAGAAAAACTAGAGAAAAACGGTTAAATATTTTCCCCTTATTAAATGAGACAGTAAAGAATGCTAAAAATCCTCATTATTTTTAGGCTGCATAATAGCCAGTTCTACTTTCAATTAAGCAGCAGTTTTATTTATGTTAGAAACTTTATCATAGGCAAAATTTGTTAGAAACAATTTCAAGTTTTCATTTGTGTACAAGATGATTCAGCCCATGAAAATTCCATGCAAGGACCAACAAAACAAACTATTTTATTACAAAAATTAAAATTATATTTTTAGTTAGCAGGTAGTACGGTTTATCAGCTCGCTTTCCATAGTGATTAACTAACTTCTTTTTTGTGAATGAGCTTAAAAACAAATTATGGCGTTAAAACAATTTATCGAAATAAAACAATTCCATAGCAAAGAAAACAACAGCATCCTAGAGTTGCCAAATATGAATAGCTGAATATATGTATATATATCTGTAACTGGGTATAACCTTAGTAAACAACTGACGAACCTCCACATTTAAATATACTTGAAGTTTTAATGTATCAAAATATTTCTCTGGAAAAAATATTTTGTTAGAATTTGTGGATGACCCTTCTAATGTGGGTAAAATCATGTGGTCAGGGGACCATGCTGCCCAGTAAGTGAGATTTTTGAAATAAACTTTTCTCATTAGGTTTTGAGAAGCTTTTCAGACATATATATATATATATATATATATATATATGCACTAAATTGTCTTTGCATGGAAATGTTGGGTCATGTACCAATATTATAAATTATTGAAATTTATATCATACGTAAGAAATTTGGCAATCCTGTGCAATCCTTCATCCTGCATTGACATTAGTATTTGTTCCAATATATGCATAAGAATCTGCCACATAACCCTTTTAATGCAGATACGTAAAAAAGAAAAAAAAAGAAAGAAAAAACAGGTATTAGTCCATACTTTGACAATAAGGGAGGCACTGTCCTGGAGACTGATCCCAAGTACCTAGGCTTTGAAACTCTCTTCTTAAGTCACAGGATAAAAATGGAATAAGTGCCTTTTCCTCTACTCCTCTATTACACAAGACAGCACCAACTGGAGGGTGAAGTAAGAGGGAAAAGAGAAGCAAATGAGGACGATGCAAAATGCTCACATAGGCTACTTATTCTTGTTGGATATAGTAGTCTTGTAAACCATTGATAATTCAATCTTTATTGAAATTGAGAGATATTTGTACTGCTAGATATTGCATATTTTACAAGTCCAGAAATGTACTGACTGCTAGTGGTAAGAAAGTTGTATAATGAGCTGAAAAGGAGCATACCTGCTTTGAAAATCAGCATTCATTGTTACAGGTAAACAATCTGCTGCATAGTAAAGAAAAACTTTCATGGTTCCGAACAGTGATGGAAATGGGTTTTGTGAACTAGGTATACAGTAACGTCTCCATTAGTAAACATTGAACATATAAAAAACCTGGAAATTGAGCAGTAAGTACAAGCTGTACCCCCACGTAGCCACTCATTTCCAACTGGTTCCGAAATCTACTGTCAAAGTAGGAGTTGAGAAAGCACCTGTGTAAAGAGTATTTTTATGGTCCATTGACTCATATCAGGTTCGTGTAACACCAAACATTTTTTCTTTTAATCCCTCTTCTTAAGCAAAACAACATCTTTTCTAAAATTGATCTTGGACTACACAAGGTTTGGCATTTGAGAGTCTTTCAGACATCCAGTAATCCTGATGTTTCTTTGAAACCATAGAACAAAAGAAGGAACCTATTCTGATCCGTCTCTTCAAAAATCATCATCATTCAAATTTAAGAGCTGGATATTTTACCATCAGATTTGTTTAGAATCTTTTACACAAATGCAAAATAATTTGGTTGTTTTAAATTGACAGTGAATTAAATGCACAAATTCTTAACTGAATTTACTTCACTAGAATAAAATTGCTGCTGTTGCTGCAAAAAAGAATTAATAAAATAGATGGATGGAAGTGATATTTTTTTTACAATCTTGGAAAATGTTGTACATAAACTTAAATAAACAGCGATTCTTCCTTTTACTCACAACCCCTCTAGCCGATAAAGTCATTCTCCCTCTTACTCATCCCATCTCTCTATGAATGATACAAAGACCCCACTGCTTATTTTCAAAAGCACGCAGTCGTTCAGCTGAAAAAGTGTGCGCAAAATGTGTCCACCTAAAACATTTTTTTTTGGGGGGGGGGTGATTTTCAAAAACTAATGCGGAAAAACCTTTCTCTGGGTCACATTGGTACACACAAAAAAATTAATGGGGTTCTGTTATGTGGTTTTTGCTGTAGGCTGTCGCATACAGACGGACGGAGAGACTTTTGGTGAATTATGAAAAGTGTTAAAGTATTTTCACAGCCTTATTCCTGAAAAGAGTCAACCAACACTTTCAGGGTGTTGCTATGAACTTTTTGAAAGAACAACAATAACAAAAAAAAGGTCATATTTTCTAAAAAAAGTCTGGCTTTTTTCAAGTAATTTAAATTTATTACACATATGATAGTCGCAGATTTTATTCACTTTTCAAACCTTTTTTTTGTTCATAATTTTCAACAAAAAAAAAAAAAAAAAAAAAAAAAAAAAATGTTTCCATTGAAAATTCGGCAATAGGTTTGATCAAGAAGTCACCTGCGTATACTCTAAAAAAGGTCAAAAGAAATTATAGGGATGTGCATCCAATTATTGTGGCTTCAATTAAAATACAATGCAAAATCAAAACAAAAAAGCAGTACCCGTTGCCACTTACTGGGGTGTACACTTAGTCAACTTGTTGAGTGTGACATTTCTGTGGAATGACAAGACACAAAAATGTGAGAGAAAAAAAAAACAGTTACATTTTCAAAGTCTGTAAAGTAGTACTGATTACTCAAAGTTTTCTTTTGTAAACCGAACTTGCCATTTAAACAAATTTGAAGATTTTTTTAAAGACTTATTAGGCAGAAAACACTTGAACAGAGACAAGGCAACAAAAATGAATTGATTTTGATAATAATCGATATTAAAACTTTGAATTAAATTTAGTCATAGCACTTTTTATACAATTTATATTTTACTTACTGCATGTGGAGGTCTCCATAAACGCATTGTGTTAGACCGTCGTCCTACAACGTCTCACAACGAACGTAGAAAGAATAAAGCCAAGTTTCTTATAAAGGAAGAAGTAGAAAAAGAAAAAAGGCTATGTCTTGCACATTATCGCATAGACCCGGTGGCAGTGTGTTGGCAGGAAGAAAGACCAACAATACGAGAGTAGTAACGAAAGAATTGACAATCAGCTGTCAAATGATAAATGCACACACGGGGTACTGTTGTGGTTATAAAACTGCATTTACACATGATATGTATGTAGTTTGTGTGAGTATTTGGTCCTCGGTGTGGTATGATTTAATTGAGAGTACATGTGTACGAGCAATAATTGTATTATTACAGATTTCTACAGAACTACTGGCTTTCACGGGTTGGCCTACTTGTTGATCTTCTGAAAGCTTAAAAAGGAGGGTACCAAAAAAGAAAGTCAGACTTAGAAGGAAAACTTTAAAACCGAAGGAGGAGCATGAGTTAGATAATTTGCGTATGAAAAGAGGTGTGTCCAAAAAGTGTAGATAGAAAAAAAGAAAGAAGAAAAACCAGAAAAGGACAGAAGGAAAGAGATCGCAAGTCTTTCTGTAGAGAAACTAAGAGAGTTTAAAAAAGAATAACTGGAGGAAGTAGCGATTGGGGGGAAGAAACCGGGAGAGAGAAGGAAACGTAGCTAGCAGCAACGAGAGACGCGACAAACAAAACTCTCCAAGAAGGAAAATATAAAATTTGTTTTAAGGCCAAGAGAGAAACTAAGAATCAGCCAAGGTCACAGCTAAAGTAAACAAAAGTTGGGGTCACCTGGTTTACACCTTTAATTCAAGAGAGAGAAATATACCGTAACTGGGTTATTGATAAGAAATTCCTCCTCAGTGTTTTGGACTTAAGTTAGGATCACAGAAAAAGTCAAGGTCGCCTGTTCAAAAGGTTAAGGTCATTTGAAATACACCTGTGGGATTTTCTCTTAATCATTTCCTTCTTAATAATGCAAAAGTTTAGAGCAGTGGTTCCCAACCTTTTTCAAGTCATTCCCCACTTTTGTCAATAGGATTACTAGTATTCCCCCCTTCCATTTAAGTAAGTTGCAACAAAGAATAATTTCAAATAATTATTTTATTTGGCGTATAATTAGACAGCTTTATAATAAGGATATTTCTATAAGTTTTTCTTAAAAAATACTGTTCTCATAAGAAAATTCATTTAAAATTGAATTCATCCGGAAAATGTTATTGAAATCAGCCCATTAGTAGATTTTTGCTGAAATTTTAAAATTTGTGTGAAAATTTTCCCAATGCAAATTCTCATGGTTTACTGACTTTTATTTTTACCTAATAGTCTTTCCCCCCCTTGGACTACCTAAATTCCCCCCTGGTTGGGAAATTCTGGTTTAGATCATGAACACATTTTAGACCCCATAAAAAGTATGGGTGTATTTTTAGGTATAAGGAGCTAGATTCTGACTAAAATTGAGTGTTATCTTATACTTACAAATTTAAAACTTTATATTTCAAACATAACTTGATCTTTTCTCAAGATTCAATAAATTATATCCTACTGAAGGGATCCTGTTTATGGCACTCCTGAATGTAGATCATGAAGACCTTCTTACCTATGCAGGTTTAAATCCCAGTGGATAATTCTTCTGATACTAATGAATTCTATACTGATCACCATGGCCCAGTGGTAGAGTGCTTGTCTCCAGTTTGGTAGGCCATGGTTCAATCCACCACAGAGTCATACCAAAGACTTTAAAAATGGTACTCAATGCCTCTGCGCTAAGGACTAAGATTGAGGAACACTATCTCTGAGGCTACGAGGTTACAGTCAAATCACGTTGGACACACCGAATCTTGTAAGATCACCAAAATGAAGCAATGTCCAGCCTGGTCAGTACTTAGATGGGTGACCATTGTAAGCAGAATGAAGCTTCAACAGGCCTTGCAAGCCGGAAGTTGGTCTTACTAACAATTTCCCATGTGTATCTAATCACGAGACACCTTCGAGGGTATAAGTGGAGAACGATGAAAATGAATAAATTCTCTGTTTCAGAATAAGAAATCAAACTAGACATTGAGGGAAGAGGTCAGTCAAACATTTGAATGGTTATTTTAGTCTTTCTGTAAAATGTTAGGAGTTTCTTCAAATCTGATCAATAAAAATGATACAGAAAAATAAGGCCATGATATTAAGTGACTGCAAACGATTTGGGAGTAAATACTGGTTACATTTTTATTGAAGTTATAGTTGTGCTTTTTGAACTGAGGATTCATTTGGATTTTTTATCACTGCTACCAAAGGTTTAGGTTATTCATGTGTTCGCACACTTCTATCTATCTATTTGGAGGTAAATAGATGTTTAGAGGGGGGTTCAATTTTATCTATCTATGTAGCCAGATTTTGCCCAGCCGTTACGTAGAAACTTGAAACTCCCCTCAATGAGTATGGAAAATGGTGTTTTTGTTTTTTGACCCCCCCCTCCAAGTAGGGTTTTAGAGGGGGGTTCAATTTTATCTATATATCTGGACTTTGCCCAGCCCTAACCGTTCATAGTAGAAACTTGAAATGTTGTACATACACTCCCCTCAATGAGTAGGGAAAATGCTTTTTTTTGTTTTTTGAAAATTCCCTTCCAAAATAGGGTTTTACTGAGGGGTTCAATTTTCAATGTAAGCTTATGCTAAATTGATCACTAGTTTCTGCCTGCTTGTTTTTTGAAAGTTTTGACATTTTTTAGTGATCACAGCCCAGCATATATGGGTGGTGGTGATTCATAATTTCCCTTGGAATGCTAGCTAGTTAGTTTTGTTTTTGTTTTTATTAAATCTTTTAGTTTTTAAATATGTTCTAACTTTACTGTACCAAAAAAGTCTTACATCCTAAAATAAATAAAACCTTATCTCAACCATATCTAAGAAAACGATTTCTTATATAAAGCAAAAACAGTGTATCAAGTAGGGGAGAATGGGGCACAGTGAGACATGGGGCACAGTACATAAAAACCTATTTTCTCAAAAACTGTAGACTGGAAAGTGCTGCCATCTTGTGTGGATATGTACCATTACACAGCCTTTCTTTCACCAATGTGACTGAAAAGCTGATGTGATAAAAGGTAAGTTTACCGTAGTTCAGTCATTTATTTCACTCCAAAATAAAATGTTCCTCTTAAGTGTTGAACCCCATGTACAGTTAATCACAGGACCTGGGTAGAAACCCTTGATTTGCAATTTAGGGCTATAGGCTACTGTACCGAGGTATGAGATAAGATATCACTGTTGTTAGCATGCATAAGAGCATTAAGGTATGTAACAATGATGTTTGTGTAAAGCTGTTGTGGAGCAGAATGAGGCAGAGTGTCTCATTCTGCCCCAGATGCTTCAGAATCTTGAAAAGCCCATCACAATAAATGAGATTGCCCATTGTGTCTGTATAGCCCATGAAAAAGCAATGACACCTTCCAACATGAGAATGTGTTTTTTGAGGCAGATTTTCTTAGCTCTGCCATATCAGATCGACCCGCCCCAACAACCAACAAGGAGACCACTCCCATCATGGAAGGAACAGCTGGATAGCTCAATCCCAATCCCATGTACATCAGCTACATTTTGATCTCCATAAGAATTCAGGAGATTTCCCAAATCCCCAATGAGAAAGGGGAGTGTTCCAGGCAAACGGTTTCATAAAAACTCCTGAAAGAGAAGCATTGCTGTCAAGGAAGACTGAAGACAACAGAATCCAGGAAAGAAAAGGAGTTCAAGGCAAGAGGAACCCCCATTCAACAACCCTGACTCCTTGATGATACATCATCACCAGATCATAACAGTGAGGAGGAGGAGGAGGAGCCTGTCCTTGATGATAGTGACAATGAGCCTGAAGAGGAATTCCAGGTTTTCAATTATACACATCAATTTCTTGGGGATGCCTCCGAGGGTGATTATGTCCTTACTGAGTTTAAGGCTGAGAAAAAAGATAAGAAAATCTACAACATTGGGAAGGTGTTGAGGAGCAAAGAGGCATCAGGGGATTATGAGATCAGCATTCTCCAGCCTAGCCAAAAAAGGAAGGGGAACTTTGTGATGCCAACTGTTTCGAAAATGGAACCTGTGCCTGGGGAGGAGGAGGAACTGAGGATGATTTTACCATGACCCACGTTTTTTGGCAGCACCAAGAGACCTTTTTTTTTATCAAGTCTTGTTTTTACATGTGTTACATATGAAGCGCAGGCCGAAGAAGCAAAGACATTCATTCAGTTTTGGAATCATTTCATAAAATTGAAACATTTGTACTTTTACAATTTTAGTTAGAATAAAATATCACAGTTTTCAACATTAAATCTATTTGTTACAGTATCATTTATTTTCAGATTAAACTTACCCGTGAGCATCAGATTTATCTTGGTTTATGGTCTTGCCATGTGGCATGTGTGCTGTCTCAATGTGCCCCATACAGGAGCACATTGAGACATTTTACCACTCCTTTAAAAATTGCTCCCAGTCCTGCCAGGTTGTGTGTTTCATAATCATTCATAGATTAACATATGACAAATGAAACACTATATTCTAGGATACCATTAGGAGATAGAATATTCCATCCTCTACTGATTCAGAATGGTTACACATTTTCACAGTCTCATTGTGCTCCAGTATCCCTTATATTGTGGTTAATTGTCTTCAATGGATCTATTTCCACATTTATCTATATTTTATGAAATCCTGAAAACTTGTACCAGGCTTTAAGAAAATCCTGTTTGTATTATTCCATTATTTATTCAGGCTAGTATCCTCATCTTTGTTGTTTTTATCACAATGTTTTGCTCGATGTGTTTTTTAGACTTCCTCGGGTGTATGTTGCATCTGAAAATCTTTTCTTATCACACATATTCTGGTCAATATCTTAAGTAAACACAAACCCTTTGACCAAATTTGATATCAGTGGAGAACATCTTACAAGGTAGAGATGGCCAGTGTAAAATTAATTTACCCGGAAAACATCTCCCACTGAAACAAAGTCCATTGAACACATCTTCATTGGCACCATTGTGCAATCCAAGAAAGCCCAAATGCAAACAAAAAATTGCTGACATTAATGCTACTATCACCATTATCATTACCAATGTTTCCCTGTCCATTTGTTTTCTTTTGAAAAACATTTAGAACTTACCATGTTTAATAAAGAATTCCCATTGAATCCCACTAAAAACTTCTTTGTTTTTAGTGGGATTCAATGGGAATTCTTTATTAAAGTTGAGACATTGAGTACTGTCCTGTATGAAGCCATGATTTTCTTTATTTTAGATTCTCGTAATAAATCCATTTTCCATTGCCACTGACAACTTTTTTTTTTTTGACAAAGAAGACTTTTGTCCGTGTTGAGCAAGAAGAGAAAGACAAGTGTTCAGGGCCAGCCCTAGGGTTTGTTGTGTTCAGGGCCAGCCCTAGGGTTTGTTGTGTTCAGGGCCAGCCCTAGGGTTTGTTGCATCCCGGACAAGCTGAACTTTGACGCCCCTTTAAAGTATAGTACTATCTTATTTTATCCGCTTGGATAGTGTAATGGTTAGCACATCTATCTCATATGCAGAAGGTCCTGGGTTCAATTCCAGGTATGAGCGAAGAGTGTGGAAAACTCTTAGGACAAATTTCCCTGTGCACTCAGCAGCTAATTGAGTACACTCTAAGCTGTGTGATCAGGGTGGATCCCAAGCGGATGGTCATAAAAACTTGTAAGAATAAAGTCCTAGTCTCAACCATACTTGAGACTTGCAAGGATCACTAAGTTGATGCATGCAACATAAACCGGGACTTCATCACCGGTCTCCATACTCCACTGGGAGTTCTCTCTTAAGAGACAGGATGCTTTACCTTTTTTTTTTTACTCTCTTATGTATTTAAAAATCTGAGTTGACATAAGAGAATTTTCTTATTTTGACTGTTTTTATTCTATCAAATTTATTCAATTTTCCGTTTGTATTTAGAAAGTCCTACTGTCTCAGACACATAACAGACACCCCCTAGCATTTGGTGCCCTGGGCGACTGCTTATGTTGCCAGGACCTTGGGGCAGCCCAGCAAATGTTTAAACACTGACTGATGTTTCTTTCCATAAGTTCATATGGAAGCCATTTTGCAAGCTTCTGAATTGTCCCAAAGCTTGTAAATGACACCCTACTGTTGACTGATTGCTCAAGCAATAAAGAGCTGAGTAAACTTCAAAGACACTTCCTAGATTTCCCTAATATTGTGGAAAATATGGTGCCAGGAACTTTTGCATCAACCTGAACATATAACTTGGATTGCCTTCTAAAAGCCATACTCCTTAAGAACACTCCTCCTGAATTGCATGAAATTTTCAAATGGAAATTTACTGAATGGAACATCTGACATAGCAATATTTGTTCACTATTTGCAATATTAAATGTACAACCTTTGATGTGAAGCAAAGAGAAACTTGTTACTAATTATTAAAAAAATACATTTATGAATGAATGCTGACACACACAAAACATTGTTTAAACATACTGTCTATAGTTTTGAGAAGGGTCATAACATTCAAAGTGTTTTTCAAATGATTGAACTTCTCCTTGAAGATGGAGTTCAAGCATCTGAAAAACTCTTTGAATTGTTTAAACATAAACAGAATATCAAGCAACTCACAGTGTAACATTATTGGTACATTTATATTAATAAAGAAATATTAGGTTGGTGCAAACATAATTGCAGTTTTTCACCAACTTTAAAGAAGTATCTCAGCTTAGAATAAAAGTTATTAATCAAAATAAGAACCGTCTGAATCTACACATTTTTGCCAACTAGAAACAAGTCCATTTATTCCAGAAGCATAGAATTCTGGGGTCCTGGAACCAATGAATTCTTCGAGGTGTTTTGAGCTGCTGCTTGGTTGTTGAAGAAGTGCAGGAAGTGATCAAAATGCTTGAAAAAATGGTAGTCGGTCGTAAAGAGATCTGGTGAGTAAGCTGGATGAAGTAGAGTTTTATTCGTTCGTTCAGTTTCTGCTGTGATGGTTTCACCAGGATTCAAGAAGTTGTAGTGGATGATTCCATCTTCTTTTGATGCAGGTTTGGTTTGGGGAAGTGTTTGGGTGTTTCACCTCTGTCCAGCCACTTCGCAGAACGCTGTCGATTGTTGTACAGAATCCATTTTTCAGCACATGTCACAATGCGATCAAGAAATGGATCGTTTTTGTTGCGCAAAAGAAGTGCAGAGCAGACTTCCTAATGGAGAATTTTTTGATTTTCAATCAGCTCGTGCGGCACCCATTTCGCATTTGCTTTTCCAATTTGGTGCAAATGTGAACAACTTTTGAATGGTCAATGTTTAGTTCCTCTGCAACCTCTAGAGTTGTTTTGCGTGAGTCCGCCTCAATAATGGCCTTTAAGTGGATGTCATCAATCACAGAAGGATGTCCATGACCCTCCCCATCTTCAAGGCTTTCATCTCTGTTTCATATGGAACCAATGTTGAGCTGTGTGTTCATTGACGGTCCCCTGGCCAAATACTTGGTTGATATTGCAAGCAATTTCCGCTGCTTTACGTCCCATTTTGAACTCGTACAATAAAATGCATTTTACTCTTTTCCATCTTTGATTTGACAGCCTCAAATAAACCAGGATAAATAGTGAAAAGAAAAAGTTCAGCTTAAATAAATAGTGCAAATTCAGGCTTTAAAATGGTATATTCCATGAACATAGTTAAATAATA
>VCCN01006896.1:608047-619057 GCA_006491835.1 Architeuthis dux
GAATGTTATTAAAATGAGGGTTTTGTTTTGGTAAAATAACAAGCAAACAAAATTACAGACTGAATGCTGATTATGGAATACTTGTACAAGAATTTAGAATAAAAAAAAATGTCGGCTGATCCGACTTAAGAATTAACTGACGCAAACAAAGTTGTAATGTTTTAACGTCAAGAAAAGAATACATGTTAAAAATGGGCATACCGATAAATAGAGGTGAAAACCCAGAGAGAGTAGGAAAGAGGAAGGAGAGAGACCAGGATTAGCTGTCCAATGCTAGGAGTAGTGTCCGCGGCCCCGCTGCCCCATCCACAGTAGGCACGGTCAGTCGAACTCGGTTTTCTAGAGCTACACAGCTTTTTGACATGAAGTCTAAAGATATGACGATTGATGCGATTTACAGAGTTTAAAAGAGAAATACAATAGCAGCTATACTTTGTTTGTTTGACATTGTTTGACAACCCAAAATTCAACAATATTCTGGATGAGAACTTTAATCTACAAAGAGATTTGACAGTAGATTTTGTAGTAACACGTTTCTTACAGTGCAGATTCCAAGAGCGTCGCTACGAGTAAAGTCGAATAAAATGAACATAATATTTTAAATCGGACTTCGTTTTTCTCAATGAACCAGTTTCAGACTTTCATATCAGTTCCTTTCAGCAAAAGCCACGGCGCTCGAACGGAGAATGAATTTCAAACGATATCCGACCAGTTCCAACTGTTCCACCAGTGCAACACATAAGTCGTTTGCGTATATGGGGTATCATTAAACAGTTCTTTTAGGTTTTATGCATCAATTCAATACAATAAACTGCCAGACAAAATCAGGCATTGTACATCTGTAACATCGAATGTAAAGTCGAATTTAACTGAGTTTTGAAAAGAAAAGAAATAAAATAATTTAATACTATGTTCGAGAGATTCAGTGAACTTATTTCTGTATTTCTTTCTCTTGTTTCTTTGCACAGGGTGACGTATTTCCCGTCCTTTGCAATTTTGAGACACCTCCCCTGAAATACATACTATTAATTTCAATGTTGTGTATATTTCTTCTTTTTTAAAGCACCACTGCCAAAAAACAAAATTGTGTTTGTAGGTTGTTAGACCGGAGAATGCCAGTATATTATATACTTGTATTTATTGTAAATAAAATATAAGCGAGTATCTTAATTTATGAGTTCAAAGTATTTATATCTATTTATCTTTCAATCAGTGTTTGTTGAATGGCCTTTTATTAGATCGTTTTCATAACAATATTGTAAATATAGATTTTATATTATTTCATAATAATATTAATAATAAACAAATATGGGTGGATAACGGAATTAAGTCGAACGTCCAGGGGGGATTTACATAATAATGTATGATAATTATAAAGACATTTATTAGTTGAGAACTTATATTTGCCCGACGCTGCTAAACGAGCGGCCTAAATCGTAAATGTGAATAAAGAAACGAACTCCGTGCTGGAAGCAACCTTATACGCAGGTTCTGCTCTACCGACTGAGCTAACGAAGATCTCATGGTAGGCAGGAGTCTTTTAATCCTACACTTTGTTGGCTTCTCTACTCTCACGTTCCTATTTTAGGCACGAATATCATGTGGTTCTCTATGTCGACAGTATGAATCAAATGATGGATAATTTTATATCCGACAGAATATGATAATTATAATGACATTTATTAGTTGAGAACCTAAGAACTCCTGCCTACCATGAGATCTTCGTTAGCTCAGTCGGTAGAGCAGAACCTGTGTATATCCAGAGTGGGCGCGGGTTTGATCCCCGCACGGAGTTCGTTTCTTTATTCACATTTACGGCGCCGGGCAAATATAGGTTTTCAACTAATAAATGTCATCATAATTATGTTCCGTAACCCGCATAAATTATGCACCGGGCCGCTCTGGGTGGGAGAATGGTACTCGAGTGGAAATGGACATTGGTTGGGGTTCACAAAATAGAATTCTAAGGACTGACAAAACAGGAGAAATTACTCTGCAACGAGAGAACCCGGTTTGGGACTTGTTAAGCAGAAAACTTTAGCCGAGTTCTTCTAATAAGTGTTTTGTTGTTGAGGCAGGCAAACGTGTTGTGGTGTCAGTAACTCGAGACAATTAGCGTTACAACATTGTACTGGGTAACCGTAGCCCAGTGGTAGAGCGCTCGCTTCCGTTTCCGTAGGCCGTGGTTCAATCCAAAGACTTTTAAAATTGTACTCAATACCTTTCCCAAGGGATTACGGATACGCACAAAGGTTAAGCAACGTCTAGGTCTTACTAACTATGGCTCGTGTATACCTAACTCCCTGACACCGATGCGGGTACAAGAGAATGATTCTACATACTACTGGAAAGACGAAAGAGAATTTTATGTGAGGGAAATAATAACAGAGGACTGCCCTGCCCGAGATAGTGAAAGTATAAATTTGAACTCACGGCAGCAGCGAGATATTGAAAATAGCGATCGGAAAAGGGGACTTTTAGTACCTATTAAGTCACTGAAGAAAACTCTGGAAATGCAGGTTCAAAGACCAGTCATAGCTCGACCCGGTCCCTTCTGTTTACAAGTTGTCTTTTTTATATAATAAACACAAACAGTGTCTACAACATTTCTTTTTACGTATACTTTAGTCGTATGTCTCCGTAGAGAACATTTTACTATGTAGGGTTGAGACTAAATGACGACCCCAAAAGAGTTTTATTACTTTAAGTGGGCCTTAACGCACTATCATTCTAGCCCAGAAGAGAAATATAAAAAATATTTTCTAATTAATCAGTTTTCGCTGCACCTAACCTCTTCAGGGATCCACTATACTGGTATAAAAAGCACTCAAAATTAAGCCGTCAGTTAGTTCTGCAAACAGCTCACAACCCCATATCTTTATTGGTCCTTTTCTCACCGGGCTCAAACGCCGATGTCACCGTCAACATTCTACCACAATTTCTTTCAACCGGGTTTCATCAACCCAAAACATACGCATCGTCCTGACATAAATACACCTAGATCTGGTTTCGTCAAACCATAACTACCACGCCACGTCATGCTGACCTATGAGTGAACAAATGTAGCCAGTCATGTGGCCAGTCATTTCACCTATGACACCGAGAAGGCACCGTGGATAATTAAGAACACGTGTTCCTACACACACGCATTCCACCACCCATTCTCATCGCCCTATATAAGGACCCGTGGAAATCACACCAGTCAGAATTTCAACTAGGCGTTCCACATATCTCCACTTATTTCTGAGCTCCCCAGACACCACAACACAAGACTTATTCCTGAATTATTTCTACAGTCGGTTAGAAGGCGAACACGATAAAACAATTATGCACTTTATTTAATTGAATTTGACTAGTTTTTACCTACATCTTGGCTTCGGTTATTTTTTGTATATAACTTTCAATTCGGGCCGTTGTTTGAATGTTGTTCCGTCGAGGGAAGCAACGATAGACATTTAGTATGGTTCATTCTTGCTGTTCGAACTTTCATACTTAAAATTCGATTCCTTGTAAAATACGATAGAGCCATGTTCTTAAGCTTCATGCAAGAAACTACTGTTTTCTTGTCAATTTGTTGATTCATGCTATTCGTGCTTTGTTTTCGCTTGTATTTGCCGCTTTGCGTTCAAACGATATGTATGATATATCTGTTGATTTATGCTTTCCGTGTTCGGCTCGCTTATGCCGTTCGCGTTCAAACACTATGTATGCTATATTTGTTGATTCATGCTGTTCGTGTTCATTTCGCTTGTATTTGTCTTTTCGCTATGTATGTTATATATTGTTGTTTCTTGCTGTTTGAACTGCACTTGTTTCTCTGTTTTAATTCGTGGCTTTGTATCGCTTGTATGTCGTTTTGCGTTCAAACGTTATGTATGTTGATTTATGATGTTTTAACAGCACTTGTTTATTTGCATAATTCGCGGCGTCATCGCTTATATTCCAGTTTTCACGTTGTACTGAGACTTCAGAGACAAATAAAGATTGTTCATGTACATCAGTAAGAAGCGTCGACCTTTTTCTTGACTGGTGTAGTTACAGTGAAAACGTGGCCATCCCTCAGAGTGAAAACGTGGCCTAATTCCATCCTACCGAGGTGCTGTCATCATCTCTGCAAGTGATCTACATGTTCCAGTGTGCAGTCTGTGTTATCTTCCCCGCAGTGATCTACAGGTCTCAGCGTGCAAGTCTGCTTAATCTGCCCTGCAGTGAACTACAGGTCTCAGCGTGCAAGTCTGCTTCATCTTCCCTGCAGTGATCTACAGCTCACAGCTCTTCGGGTGATTGATCCACAACAAAGCTACAAGTCGCAACTAAAGGAGCTATATGACAGCATGCGACTCCAAACGACACTGCTCGACACATGACTATGCCAAGTCTGGATGTATGGATCCACAGTTTCCAGAGCCACTGTACTCAGCCACGGCTCCAGCCATCTCCCAGAATCACCAAGCATTTCAGCTAAGAGAGCATAGGCAGCCACAGAGCAAGAAGAACTGAAATCAAGATGGAAGCTGCCATTGACGCACAACGCCAGCAACTGAAGGGGCTGGAAACTCAAAGAGACCTCAAAGTTATTGAGGCAAAGCTCAGAGTATAAACGGAAGGGGAGTCAGAAGGAAGGAACGAGAAATCACAGTTCGCTTGCTCCTTTTACAGGAGATATTACAGGAGTCAATGGTCTTCACTCGATTCCAGCCCCAGAACCTACTGTATTTTCTGGCGACCCTCTGAAGTTCACTGAGTGGAGCACAAGCTTCACCTACTCAAGGGACTTATTCCGCTTGAGCGTACGCACATCCCCATCCAACCGAACTAGTGTGGCCACCTTGAGATGCCCCTAACCACCCAAAGCACACCCCTACCTCCCTGACAATAAGAAACTCGCCTCGGTCCGGTTGATACATCCTAATAAAAAACTGGAGAAAGATCCTAAATTCAAGCTACTCGAAATTCATGGAAGGTGTCTTCAAGGATGGTGAAGTGGAGGGGACAGACAAGCAACCAGAGCCGGGAAATGTATGGCATATGCCACACCAAAGTGTTTACCGCCATAGGAAGCCGGATGAGATCGGGATAGTCCTTGATGCCTCTGCAAGGTATGAAGGCTCTAAACGACAATCTGCTGAATTGGACCTGACATTACGAATGGGCTGTCTGGAGCGTTCTACCGATTCCCAAAGAATCCCTTTGCAGTCATGTGCGATGTGGAAAGAATATTCCACAGGTTCCACAGGTCGTTAGCAAAGAAAACAGAGATTGTCTGCGGTTCCCGTGGTGGGAGAATAGAGATACGGATTCAGAACCTAAAGAATACCGCGCGAGGTTCACCTCTTTGGTGTATCTTGGAAGTTTAGGAAAAGGGGAAGGCACCTCATGTACATCAGTAAGAAGCGTTGACTTCTTTTTGTAGGTATTTCTGCGGCTACGTGACCTAGTTCTGAGCAATTTGACACCTTGATAAAATAAACGTCAAAATCATATAAAACTTAATTTTCTCGTCGAAAAATGTTAGTGTCATTAGTAAGTTGAAAGATTGGCGAAATATATGAGATAAAAATTATTTGTGTACACCATATAAAACCGGAGATATTGTTGAATCAAAATAGCGTAAATATCCGCGCAGATTGTAAACAAACTCGGTTCGTAGTATTAACGAGTACATTTTCTCCCCCTTTTAACGAGCAAAAAAACACCTAGATATTAAAAATGTACTACACATCAACTTCTGATTGGATTTTAATAACATTTTCAATACTTATCGAATGAAGGATGAATTTTTTTAAAAATCAGTTTGTATTCCAAATTTCGGGAAAAAAATATTTTTCATTGTGATTAAAAACACT
This sequence comes from Architeuthis dux, assembly GCA_006491835.1. NCBI lineage: Eukaryota > Metazoa > Mollusca > Cephalopoda > Oegopsida > Architeuthidae > Architeuthis > Architeuthis dux. The sequence continues at coordinate 613,894 of VCCN01006896.1, forward strand.
CCCCTTAAAGATTTGATGATTTCATTAAATTTTCATTGATTTATCGATCAGTCCGATCTTTTTACATTATTAAGCAGAATTTATATGTTCATGGTCTTGACGACCATGAACATATAAATTCTGCTTCTGTTTTTGAAAAAGCTAATTGATTAATATCCGTAATAAATGTTGTTTTTTTAAACTGCGAAAACAAAAATACTGCTCTAATTGCCAATATTTTTTTAATTATTTCATTTTTTATCTCTATTTTCCGTAAAAAGAGAAATAATCTTAGTATTAAAATCTTTTTTTTAGAGAATTTTAAAATTTTTATTTTAAAATTTTTACTGTTTTTAAAAATTAAATGTTTACTCTGTTTCTGTTGCCATCGGTTGCCATCGGCCGTAAGTAAAGATATGTAAAAAAAAAAAATGAAACTGAAACAATCTACAATTCTTTTATTAATTTTTTTGTTGTGAATTAATTGGCCGATATTTTTCTACTGATGGACATAAACGTAAATTTTACATGATTATTATGTCCGCTGTAATAAGCTCACAGTCAGCCATTTGCTGCTCCTGATTTTATTAACAAATACCGACTTCCGTTAAGCAATTAGCGCATGTGCGTCTGTTGACAGCTTCATATCTATGGCAGTAGGTCGGAGGTGCTGGCAGATATTTAACACCCCCCCCCCCAACGTGAAAAAAAGAGGTTATGTAGTTTTTGAATGGAAAATCGTAATTATTCTGTTAAGTATTGTTCAGTAATGTTGAAACTAAGTATGTCTCATTTTTTAAAAAACATCGGAAGAATTCTTTATTTTTAAAAATCTTTTAAATTATAGACTTCGAATTTTTTAAAATTTCCCAAAAGGTCAACAAAATGGCGGAAATTATAGTTTAAAACTTTAAATGGACTTTTAAGAGCACAATTCTACGTTGAAGTTTTTTTTCTTTTTTCCGGACATATATTTGGACTTTATTCTTTCTAACAAAAACAAGAAAAAACTTACAAACAACAGTTTTTACATTTTAATTTACGTTTTAAAGTGTCCAAAGTGCGCAGAAATGCCTATCTTTTTGTGACCGGTGTAGTTACAACTAGCACTAACAGCGTCTGGATCGACCTGACCTATGCATGAACCTACACGAACTCTGGTCAAATTGTTGTCACACTGACTCAGACAAAGACACATTGTTCAAATAATAACAACGAGATTCACTGTTCTTATTTAAAACCACTCTTACTGTCCTCTTGCCAGCTAGAAATGATAAATACAAACGATAAACATACTAGCAAACAACAAATGCAAGCACTAGTAACAGCATGTGTCCATTGAAGTTACTAAGCCCTCCCACGACTAAGCCCGAATGCCAACAAACATAACTTGCGTGCGTCGTAACAATATGTTATCTTGTGTCGGACTAAGCTCAGTAGATATCTGTATGATTTGTGAAACAAAGACGAAAAAGTGTGAACAAGGAAATGGTTGGTGTTATGATAACAATCTTTTCAGTTAAATATTACATTTATTCAGAAAACCACTCCTGCAATATAATTATCACAAACTTTCTTGACTAATTACTTATTAAAACACATTCTCTATACTACATCGTTTGGAAAGGAACACAATAATTAGTTTTGTATAAACGTCTTCACCAACTCATTTGCACCGACCGACTTCTACGTTGAACTCTAACAACCCATCACACTGGCCTGCATGGCATGAACTATCACGAACATCTCATGTGTCGTGCTGACATGTTATTCATTCTCTTTGTTATTTTGATACCACCGCCTTCTTATTTTACATGTTGGTAACAACTCAACTTCTACTTCTATTCTACAAGATAGATTGTTTGTTTCCAGAAATAAAGATACTCAAAAATAAGGTAGTTCCTGTATATGACAGATTTCAGTTCAATTAATGTTTTATCAGTAGTAGTAAAAGAAAAAGTGTGATATTCTCCTAATAGCCCAGGAGCAGTATTTGTCTTGATGGACACACACACACACACACACACACACACACACATATATATTGTTAGAACGAGAATGTTAACAGCTTTCCGGCAGCAGTGTATGTTCACAAGTTGTATCTGTTGAGCTTAAAATGTTACAAATGAGGTAGTTCTTCCCAACCTTTTTCTTGGGAATATCTTTTTTCTGAAAGAGGACACCCTAAGGAACATTTTGGTACCCTAAATGTAGGATCATGGCCCCCGGCCTATAGAGTCTTGGACAATTCTGACGTGCATTCAACAAAATGCGGGAACATAGAATCGAATTTTGCGCTTCTATTTATTGAAGATCGTCTGATAAGGACATTTAGGATATATTAATCTTAATTATCAGACAGTGTGGTCTTCTACTTTAGTGAATGTTGTTTTACTCTTGAGTACCGATACAAAATATTGGTTATTTGTGTTGACTGCTTAAGGAATAGGTCTCAGAGGCCTGTTTTAGGATTAAGTTTTATCAATCTCAAAACCCGGATGTTCTAACAGCGCTGCCATACGAAGTCTCTTCGGCTGAGGTCTCCGGTTCGATCTCGTGGTCGGCACCGTCATCACATAAACCTTTCTGGGATCGTCAAATAGATAATTGTTGGCACTCTGACGATATGTGGCCTACTTTCTTGCAGTGGAAACATCGCAACCGCGCCCCTGCGCGGTCACGCCGTACACGATTAACTCCTGCGCGTTGGTATATGCAGTCCCGTGCATAGTGATTTGGACCATTGCACCTGTAACGCGTGATGCTGATACCTTGGCCGCCGTCAAGGGGTGCATCAACATTTGAGTGCGCCCGGTCGAGCGGCCGCCACGACTGGTCCGTCTACTGCCCGTGCCCGGGCCAACAACTGGTCTATCGTCATCTCATCCATCCTGGACGAGGCACGAAGAAGCCGCTTGACATGATCCGGCAGTCCTGCTACAAACGCACAGGTCAGGCCACGGTCGGACATTCCTCCGAACAGCACTGCTAGGCTTCGCAGCTCCGCGAGGTAGACGTCAACGGACTCGACCGGGCGCAGATGGCATGCTACGAATCGAATCCGTCGCAAAGTAGTATATATGGCATTCTTTACCCGCGTGATGTCAGACTTTTCTTCCGCAGTCAGCTGCAAGTATACGGCGAAAACCCCGCCAGTCAACCTCAGAGGGAGAGGACTCTCTCAATCCCTTTTATCCCGCACAATTCACACACCAGCTCCGCCTTTTCAATCCACTCGATTATGGACAGGCCGGGCGTAGTGCCAGTAAACTCGAGGATCAGTCTCAGGTCGAACTTGTTGTTCGCCATTCCTATATATGCCGAAATAACTTGTAGTAGAAAGTCCTCTTTAAAACGACATGACACTCTACACCAACGATGTTCTTCTGACCGCAGCCAAAAGCGAATTGTTTGCATTTTCTCTTCGGCTGTGGTTGGGCAGAGGTCTCCGGTTCGATCCCGTGGTCGGCACCGTCATCACATAACCCTTTCTGGGATCGGTGATTAAAGGGCATCTGTTTTTGGTCATTACCAATGTATGTATCATGTTAGAAAGGTAAACGAAAAACGAAAATAAATACGATATGAAATACGTGATGCTACTGGTGATGGTTTATAAATATTATAAGCGTTATGAATAGCAATAATAACCAAAACACACATATAAATACATACATATGTATTTTCATGTACATATGCGTCTTGTAATATATTCGATTGCGTTGCTTGACCTAAGAAAGTCATAGTAGTACACGCCAATGTAATGCATCAATGTTAAAACGTGATCCAATAAAAACAAAGCATGTGATCAGCTCACATGATTTAAGTATACGTGTGATTAAGTGTATAAACGAGCGATTAGCTGGACACGTTGGGGGAATTGGATTCGGCCATTCGGGTAGTTGATATTCGGACAGGCTGCAGGCAGTCGAAGCGGGCAGTACTAGGTTGGCGTAAGCGTTGGCAGAAACGTGACATACCGCATTTCGCGGGAGACTCACGTATTTTGAAGTGCTGTCTCCCCCTGCGTGAATTTGTACGGATCTCCCGCATTGAAAAAAATATGCCAGTAAAAATATGTCCCTCCTATTTGCAGACCTACCAAGTCTCCCGCATTTTGTTGATTGTCTTGGTTTAAAATTATGTTAAGATCAGTGTTAAATACACTGAAATAGCTGTTATAGAGCTTCTAGAATTGTAGATTTTCTTCTCCCCAATCATGGATGGCATTGTTTTTATTTCTAAACCTTGGCAAGTCTGATGTGAGCGTCAGATTTCACTCGGTTCCTGGCACCTTTCCATGTGGTCCAGAGGAAGTCAGATGGAATGGAACTGAAAAAGGAAATGTCATCCCTCGTTCAACCTCTCATTCTTTCTCCAAAAAACTTCGAATAAAGAGAGAACTCAACAACCAAAAACTACAGATGTTTGGTGTTGTTTTTCGATGGTCCTACCGCTAGGGAGACGATTATAAGTCTAAGAAGTAAGAAGAATGAAGTATTTCATCAATTGATGTTTTTTCGTAAAACTAATTTATTACTTTAGTGTATTTCGTAGCTTAAATTATTACAATATACATATAGTGCTTGAATACCAGTGACAAATGACATTCGTCAGTTATCCACACTTATCAGCTGAGTCCCTACGTCGTTTTGGGTTGCTGGTATATGGGCGGTCCCAACTGAGGTGGCAGCTAGAAAAGAATATGGAAAGAAAGAAGGAAAGATGCCAGGAAAAAATGTATATATATATATACATATGCATATATTGTGTATGTGCGCTTTTGGATATCATCAATTTTACTCCTACATAAACGAATTGTATGCAATAGACAGAGTGAATTTTAAAATAGTCTGAATTTTCTTTCGAAGACTTAACAGGGTTTATAGCAATGAGCCATGTAGATAATCTTGATTTACTCAAATGTATGCTGCGTCCATCAAGACATTCAGCGGTGCATTCAATAACAATCAAAATTGGAATTAAAAACTTACATGACAAATAATACGCATGGTGATTTAATTGCTGCCATGATTCAAATGGAAATGAAGAAACGATTCGTCCGAGGGGAAGCGGGACCTACACTGCACCCCACACCCCCACCCGGACTCCATAAATAGGGTACATGCGGAATTCAAAGATCCACTTTATTTTACCATAAAAGTAATTTTTAATTTATAGGTAT
>VCCN01006896.1:671291-690021 GCA_006491835.1 Architeuthis dux
TTATGCATTTCGTCGCTGACTTCATCAGAAGAAATTTGAACACTGCAGAAAAACGCTACAATCCATGCCGAATAGTAGAAATGAAATGAAGGGTGTTTTCTATGCTTAGGTGGCCTGGTTTATTTGGTTGAAAGTTCTTTATGGGTCCCTGAGCTGGTGGGGTGTGCGTGTATAGATTAAGTGGGTCTGTGTATCAGCTATAAGTGGGTGATACACATACACACTCTCTTCCTCTCTTTCTGTTTGTTTTAGTCTGACCAAAAACCAAACAACTACAAGTCACAAGGCCTTTTATATTATAACATGCTTATGGAATTTCTCATTCTGTCACAGTTTTACAAAAATAAATTAAATTAGTTCTAGTTGTAGTATTTCATCCAAGAATATCAATATTTAAAAAATAATCTTTATTCTGATATTGGACATACCAAATTTAACTACCATTTTTCTTTTTAGTTTAAACCCAGCCCAATTACACTGAAGCTGGCTTAATGACGCAATTGACTGCTGTAAAAAAAAAGCCTATTTCAAGTATATTAAAAAGATAAAACTGCACTGTCTTTATATGTTCCTGGTTATCAGGCCATTTTGGGGAAATAATAAAATCACCTGATATTTTTTATCTTCTACTTGGGATGTTTGTTTGACCTGTGATCCTGTCTAAACATTTGTGAACCAAATTCATTTGAATCTAGAATGGGTGATTCTGGTTCAAATCCTCCTCTCATTCAGTTGTTTATTTCCTTTTTTTTCCAAATTTTCTATCATTTTTATTTTGTATAGATCCAGTTCCCTTTATTTTATTTCTTGTCTTTTCATTCATCAAGAAACAAATTTTAGATAAACCTTGACTATCATGGATGATGATATTTCATTTATCATTAGCAATATGCCAAATTTTTATGTTTGTGCATATTTAAACATAGATCAAATGAAAATTGGATATTTCTTTCAACAGAAAAAGTACAGATACTTCACTTTGATCTCGTACAGAAGGAGGTAAAAGGATCAATATTTCGCATTTTGAATATTCTTGTTACAAAACTAACCAGCCCTTTTCTATTTAAGTAACATAAAGTCTAAATCTGAAAATAGTTAGTTGAAGAAATTACTTGATTACCAAATAAGCTATATAATACCAATCCATTTAACAGACTTTTTATAATACCAATCCATTTAACAGACAAAAACACAAAGTGAAAAAACATTTTTCCATATTTTAAAAAAAAATGGGATAAAAATTGGCAATTTATCTTTAAATATTCTAATTCTGTAAAAAAATAAAAATTTTGTTTTATGTCAGTAAATTCAAGAAATGGGAGAAGCTACTAAAAATTGTTTTAATTATCAATTTCTGCTTCTGTTATTTTATTATGCAAACACGCGTATGTTGCCCTGGGCCTCCAATCTTTATTAGTGCTAATTTTACAACAGCTCTAATGACTCAGCATAATTATTGTCAGAAGTGTTGCAGAGGATTTGGGGGCCTGGGGGGATTGGTTCCTTGAGGGACCTCCTCCAACCTTTAATGAGATTTGTCAGTAGAAATGCAATAGGTGAACTACTATTATAAAGCTTTTGGGGCCCTCCTTGATTGGGGAGGGGGGTTCAAATCACCCCCACCCCACCCTGCTCTGCTTCTGGACTGCTGACATTGAACACATCTCTACAAGAGTTTGTTTTGGGATGAGTTTTTGCTGACAATTTGTTTATGAATTTCATTTATTGGATTAGACACTGGATTATCCACTGGATTATCCGCTGGATTATCCGCTGGAAATAATTTATCATTGTCAATAAATTAATTTTTGTCATTTGTTACCCTTATTTTTATTTTTTAGAATGAATATCATTACCTGATCTTTGGAATTAATATATTGGTGGGCAGATGTTGACTGCAAGCAATCTGTTGTAATTCACTAAGTAAGAGTAGCTTCCCCTTATTTCTAGAATTTACCGACATAAAACGAAATATTGCCAAATATAAAAAATGATAAAAACATATAAACTGAAATTATATGAATGAAAGAAATTCACAATTATAAAGAAAGATTAATGGATATAAACATTTTTTAACAATAAGTTTATTTTACTTTTCACTCAGATACTGTGCAAAATCTTCGTCTGGCACAAGGCTATAGTGAGGCACCCAGCGAGAATCGGACTCAATGCAAGACAAGCTTGGCACTATGTAGGGAAGGTGCTCCCGTAAGTTTCACACATTCGATGTTAAAAACGGCGTACAAATAAAAAGAAATAAAAGAATTCATGAAAGAAAAACTGAACTAAATACATAAATTATGCTTTGAATAAAATAAATTGTTTTTATTTGTTCGCCGTTTTTAACACAGAGTGTGCGAAACTTTACACTTTCTCTAGATTGTACCCACGAAGCTTGCTAACCATAATCCTGAACTAGAGGCAGCAACATTTTATTACGCGACTGGGTCACCATACCAACCAAACAAGTATTGTATACAAGTCGACGGATCCGGAAATGCGTTTTTCCCAGAGTTTCACTTCCTGCCACGTTGGTGGCCATATTGGTTGGCTAGGGTGTCAGCAGACAGAGAGAGTCGCATTATTCACACCTTTTGCTCGAAACAATCCACCCAGGTTGACCATGGGGGGATCCTACAGTACAGAGGTACCCGGCGGAGGAACAGAAGGATACCACGTTTTAAGGGTAGGATTTTATATCTCAACTTAGGGGAACTTTGATTTTTCTCGAGTCTTTTTCTCTTTTTTAACGATCATCGATCTTTCTGGAGAAGCCGGTGTCAACAGGAATAAAAATTCACCTTTTTAAAAAAGTTGGAATCAAATTCGAGATTTCTCATCTGTTTGATGCCTTTCAACCTTTTTGAAATTATTTGTCATTGAATTATTTTATTTCTGTCTTCAAGTCTTACTTTGAAAATCGTGTTTGCATTCTGACATCTGATCTGAAAGTTTTTTGAGTCCAAAAAGAAGCAAAACGGGTGGATTTTTAAACCGGTTTTATTTTTAATAAAGTCATTAAATGTGTCTTGTTTTTTTATAAACTGACGCGACTTAAACAAGAAAGTACAAAAAAAATAACAACTTTAAGTCACGTTTTTAGTTGTTGAATGTTGCGATCTCCGCCTCAAAATATTTATTTTTCGCCTCCGACGTCATTGGAAAAAAATGTGTCAATAATTTATCTTGAGATTTAGAATATTTTCTTTTCCTATTTGTTTTGTTATCTCATTACTGATTAATAATCATTTTTAATAATCAATGATACAAGAAAATGAGCATTTTTGACCCGCACCATATGAATATTTTGGTAACTTTAGCTGGGTCAGATCTCTTCGAAATGTGAATTATTTTGGGTGGAGAACGAAAAACATGGCAGAATAATGAAAGGAAATTTAGCAAAAGTTTAAAAACATTCAGTAGAATCTCACATAATTGGAGAAGATAATCAGATCATCTGATTAAGTTGTTTCATGAAGAAGACGAGAAAAATCGCTTTTTTGTTGTTGTTCATCGAGGTCTTATTTTGCAGTGTTGGCACAATAATATAGAGAGAAGATCGTCCAGGTAGTAATGTTTCACTCAATGTTAAAAACGGTGCACAAATAAAATTAAAAAATAAAAATTCATGAAAAAAGAACCGTAAATAAAATGCATAAATTAATTGTTATTCTTTTGAATAAATTAAATTGTTATTTGTGCGCCGTTTTAACATCGAGTGAGCGAGGGTGTGTAACTTTACAATCTGGACCACCTTTTCTTCCCTGTAGGGCAGTGTTTTTCATCATCTCAAATACTTGGGTTTCTGCGAGTTTTAATTCATTTTACTAGAAATAATGAGTAATCACTTAGAATATGATGAGACTTGATGGAAAATGTCGGTAATTCTTATAAAATAGTCGTCAGCTGTTTTATTTTTCAAGTTTTGTTTTCTCGTTCGTTTAAATCATTTTTAGTTTTTCTTTATATTCAAATTATTCATTTGTCGCTCCTTGAAGTTTAAGTTTACTAACGTGAACCTACATTAAATTGAATTAAATACTTTTTGACCAAACTTTAATTAGGATTTTATTGTTGTCAATAATCTTATCTCTCGTGCAATATTGATTTTTGTTGTTTGATCTTTTGGGGTTTAAAAAAAAACCTTCAAAATTACCTTTTCTTTCTCACTAAACCTCATTAATTTACAATAATGACAACATATTAGCTTAACAGGTTGTCATTAAGAAACACCTACATTTTTAAACACGAATTTAAAATAAAAGTTTATCATTAGAAAAAGGAATTTAATTTACTACTTCAGTGTTGCACAGGAGAATCAAATTAACCTTTTTATGAAAGCGAAATCAAGTTTGTTATGTCCTTCCTTGTTGCTTGTGTTTTGTATGCAATTATACCTGTGAGTGCGAATATACATGTTTACCATCCATTTAGTGTGTAGTAAGAGTTAGTTAACTACACTGAACTGCTATGCAAATATGTCACGTCATGTTGATTGTTGTAATTTAAAATTCTCGATCAATTTAATGTAATATCGTCAAGATGTCGTTTTGTGACAGTATCAGTGTTAAAGTTGTCAATCATTTTCTTGAAGTACATAAAGAAAGCTCATGTTTGTTTGTATCGGGCTCCCTTCTTGTCATTTCTTATATTTTCTCGTTAAATTCATTTGCGATTTTACTGACACTTTCAACTCGATCAGGTTTTATTGTGTACCAATGCTAAAAATTAAAAAAACATTCAACGCTTTAAAAATAGACTACCATTTTTATGTTTTTAAAATTAAATTATTTATTGCTTGCATCTCAGCTTTTGCACACACACGTGCAAAACTGTCCGATTTTGAATTCCTGTCTCTTAGAGGAGAGGAGTATACGGTAACAAACCTGTCAGGAATTAATGCTTATCCTATACTGGATTAAATCCAAATATTGTTTCATTCCAACCAACACTCCTATTCATTCTTGAGCTGCAAGAATTTCGCGATTTCTTCTTGCATTGGAAATACTTGAAATATTATGCAACATTTAAATGTTAATTTCCTTTTTTTTTTAAAAAAAAGGGAAAGTTTTAAGAACTGAAAATCTATTTTAAAAATCTTTTTTTGTTGTTTGTTTAATATGTTCCATCTTCAAAGACATTGTTCGTATCTTGTTTCAAACCGGTTTCTCTGGACCCGTTTATCAAAGTGTGATTTTTTTTTTCTTTTAAAGCAGAAAAAATTGTTAAAAGTAGTGATTTGAAATGATGGATGTGTGGGTGTGTGACTTTTAGAAATGAATCTTTTACAAGATTCATTTTGTGGTTTGGTTTTCTACTAACTCTTAGTGAAGACCTAACTCCATAAAGTACACAAATTTATCAATATTATTCCCCCCCGAAAGTCCTGGTTAACGATTCTTTCTCAAGACTTTAACCCAAGTTGCCAAGGAAGACAATCGCTGACACGTAAGACGAAACACGTTGCTCCTTCCGGTCCAGAAATTATTCTCAAAAGGGCGACACTTTTTTCCTATATTGTTGCTATGGTGGCCCTAAAATTATCTACCCGACAAGTTTAGTTTAATTTAAATTTTTCTTTAGTGCTAATTACATTTCTATCGGACAGTCTTTATGAATGTAATTCATCGTAGTCTATTTTTGTTTGTTTATTTTGTTCACTCCCCTTTTAGGGGGTCATGGCTAGCCCCAGCTTATTTTCTTTTTGGCTGTGGAAGTTGTTACGAATTGAACACGGGTATGGACATAGGTGAACAGGTAAAAAATGAACCCCCAAAATTATTCTAGATTAATTAACTGAATACTTCGAAGCGTCACTTCCATACAACGGACGAGGAGTAACGGTACAGTTTACTATTACAGTTGCAATGTAAAGAACCCTCTTCATAAAATCTAAAATATGTTTTTTCCTTCTAAAAACTAACAAATCCTGGAAGGTTCTAGGGTATTATTCGATCAAAAACACAATTACTGAAAAAAAATGTTTTTTTTTCCTTTTTCGACTTGGTTAACTACAGTGAATCTTAACCTTATTTTATTATTTATTTTTTGATTTGATGAAGTATTATAAATCATTATGAAGGTATAGTAGTAAAAATTAAAAAAATATACTGTCTTCTAATCAACTTTTTTTTCAAAAAGAAGACCGAATAATGAGGAATTTATTTAAAAAATAGTATGCTAGGTGTTTAGTTTCGAAAATTTAAAGTGTTTTCTTTAAATTTAAAGATCGATATTTGTGTTCACTATTGATTTTTTTTTTTTTAAGTGTAAACTTTAAATAATTGGAATGACTAACGTCTAGGCAAATCAATGATGTGTTAAGAATAAAAATCTATAAATTTTTCACCAATTTTATTTTACAAATAAAAACCAGAAACCTTGAACAATTCTGGCACAATGTAAGGAAGGTGGTCCCAATTATAAAGTTTACACCCTTGCTCACTTGATGTTAAAAACGGCGATCAAATAAAAAGAAATAGGAGAATTAATGAAAGAAAAACGGAAGTAAATATATTGTTATTGCTTTGAATAAATTAAATGGTCGAATTATTTTTATTTGTTTGCCATTTTTAATTTCGAGTGAGTGAGTGTGTGAAACTTTACAATTGGGACTACCTTCTCTACATTGTGCCACAATTTTTTTAATGTTTTTATGAGTGGATAAAAAATTAAAAACAGTAAAAAAATTGTTGAAATGTGAGTGATAAGCATAAGTTGTGGGAGAAAGAGAACTCATTTGAAGAAAACAAATCGAAACTGATGGGAAAGAAGCTTGGTTACGTATCAGCCAAATTATTTTAAATATTAATGAACATCTGAAGACCTACCCTCAATCAGGAAGATCTGTAGAAAGTTGGACATGAAAATCGGCGAAAATAAATCTAAACTGTCTAATTTGAGAATTACATTGCTAGCCTCAACCCCAGAAAACTTAAAGAATTGGGATTGAGAGATTAAATTAATAAGCCACATTAATTATCTTAGTGGTTGGATGCTGCTTTAAAATCGTTTACATTTTAGGATGGACTTTTGTTAACCATTAAAATTTAAACGTTTCATCAATTTAAAAAAACATTTTATGTGTCAATATGAATATTTCAATGAATGCATTGAGAACAAAGATTTTCTTCATTAGTTTTTACAAACAAAACATTTAGGAGACTCTCAATGGGAATGACTTGCTATAAAGACAGTAAACACTGTGGGCAGTGGAAGATGTTTCTTTGACACTGGACATGATTTCCTCATTAGAGCTACGTTACAACATGATGTTAATCTTTGATATCCATCTGTGGCTAACCACAAGCAATAAACATATAACAGCTGGTTCAAATTGATTAATGGCAACAAAGGTGGGTTTTTTTCCCCTAGGATTATTTGAATGTATTTTATTTTAGCATGTAAAATAGTATGAATAAAAGCAGTCTTAGTTATAGCCTATCATTTTAACATTGAATATTTTGCCAAAAGGTTATGGTCTGCGTATATATTGCAGTAAAAGAAAAGCAGCAATTGACTCTAAATTGGCTTTAAATTATAAACAATGTTTCCAGGTTGCAGAAATTACCATTTTGTGACGGTGTAAGCCAAGTAATTTGTGCTTGAAAAATGACCACATTTCTACAATAAAATCCTTTCTCTAACTTTAATGATTCAGCTTTCATTTGCAAATTGAATGTTTCTGACTGACTGTTCACCAAACTTCCAACAAATGAGACTTTGTCAGTGGTTCAAGATAAACTGTAATCTGACATCCTTGGGGGAATGTAACAGTATCTCAATGGGCAACCCAATAGAAATGTTCGTATTGGTTGCAAACATAACTTCGAATTGGAATCTGATATATATCAAGAGGCGGGAAACCTGGTCATGGGATTGTTATTGTTGCTGGTGGTGGTAAAATACGTTGAATACTTTGAATAAATTGCACAATTGAAGCCAATCATCTGGCTGAGATACATAGCTGATACCTTCGTACTCTGGCTATGCCAGGAAAATGTGCAGATACTGCTAGACCATGTATACTCCATAAGACAACTAATACTGTTCACTATGGAGAAGGAAGATAATACCAAACTGGCTTTTCTGGATGTACTGATAACTCATATGAAGCATGGATTCATGATATCTGTCTACTCTAAATTGACATTTGTCAAACAATACTTTAACTGAGATACACACCACCCATACAGTTTAAAGAAAGGGGTCATTAAGCAGGACCCAAACCCTTCTAGAAGGAACGTCATTCAAAAAATTCAAACTCAATACCTACATTTCATGACTTCAGCATCTAAAAGTATATGTATGGGTTTTGAGAACAAAACAAGTTCCTTTGCTTTATGTCAATGTCATGTCATAAAAATCCTGAGGATAGTATTCAGAAGTATCACTATTCTATGCAGCCAATTTACCATGATTAGACTTTCACTGGAAGAAAATATGACTGAAAACTGTTTGTATAGAAAATACAAAGATGTAACCAGAAACCACCTAAAAACAAGGCTTCAGGAACATTGAACAGCTAGTTTGTGGTGGTTTCTGTAATTGGGAATAGCTGATCATCTATTGAGAAAGGGGAATGCACTAACCCATATGGAATAAAGAACAAAATTTGAAAAATAAGGCAATTGAAAGCCCATTTATTAATCCTAGCAGCACTATGAACACCATATGACAGACTTTAATTAGAGAAGACATTTGATTTAAAATTCCACTGTGTAAGTGTCCTAGTGGATAAATGCTGCTAAGTTAGTAGCATTCCCTTCAAGATGTGAGTTCAATCCCTATGCCTGGCAGTGCAGTATTCCATTGGCACGGTGGAGAAGCAGAGTAGCACCATAAAGAAACATTGGCAGTTATGTTCAGAAATCTTCAAGAAGGATGCCAAATATAAACAAAAGCCAAAAGGGTGTGTGCATGAAAAATTACTGAACAGACCCTTGACGATGGCTGGAGAGTGCAGCAATTGAAACAATGTGATAAAAACGATGAAGATGAGAGGAAAAAAAAAATCTTTTACTTATATAATACGCCATATGATGGTCTATATTTTCTATTGTCTAATATTTGTCAAGGGGGATAACTATTAAATGCTAGTTATAGAGTAATCTCCCTTATTTAATTTTGTTGCAAATATGTAAAAAAAATCCGAGTTCATTCTGGTTGAACGTAAACAAAAAGATGCAGAGCAACATAATGTTTTTGGTATATTTTTTTGCATTGCAATTGCAAAATCATTTAATGCATAGGTAAACTAGTATTCATATAAGACTATCTTTTCTAAAAAAAAAATTGTATAGAAATATCCAGAGTAAATATAAACAGGATTTGATGCAAATGAATAAGAAAATAATTTCTAAGGATTTAAAAAAAATTATTTATTAAGTCCAATTGCTAATTTATAGGAACCTTTCATTTTTTTTATGTTATCCTCTAAAGATGAAATTAGAATACTGCCTGCAATAAAATACACCTGTTTTGTTGATTGATTTTGATTGTATATCTACCAAAATCATCATTTTCAGAAGAATGTATCACCTTAAGAGTCTGTAGAAATTCTCACTGCTGGACACTAGAGTTCCACATTTCTCCTTTTCATGATGTTCAGTTTTCCACTGTTTATGATGGTCATGTACAAGAAAACTTGCAAATGTGGTTTTTAAAATAGGTGAAAAGTTTCTACAAGTTTTTATTTTTTTTTATATTCATATTATAAATATTTTCCCAATTGTTTGAGATTGAATTTAAAAATAGAAACAGTTTTATATTTGCATAAATTCTTGTATAATTAATGTAGCTTATTACATTTTTTTAATTGATTCCTCTGTCTTTAGGAAAAGATAAATTTTAATTCAAATTCAGTGTGATCTGTTTTCTAAGATGGAGTTGTTTTTTTTTCTGTCCATATCTACTGGCTTGCTTCTAATCTGTCTCACAGGAGCATAATTGTCTGAGACGTGAGCCAACAGTTTATCTTTGAACGGTGTCTGATAGCAGTGAACATGAGCAGTGAACTTTTTATTATCAGTATCATAATTTTGTCTTTTTAACCTACCATACAACTCAAAGGGGTATCTTCTGCAGATCAGGCAATCTAATCAAAATTTTGTTTACAAAAATAAATGAACTGTGCAAGAATCCTTTTAAAACAAATCTTGTGCGATGTCCCAGTTTGTGGTTAACACCTGTTAAATAGCACAAAATAGGTTTCTATCACTGCAAGTCCATTGTACAAATTTGTGTTGAAAAAAATGTTGAGTATTAAAAAAAAAAAAAAAAAGTTTTGATATTTACATTTCCTTCATAAACCAATTTTATTGCATATTCTTTTTGATACTTATGAAAGTTCCAAAGAGAAAATTCTAAGCCCTTTATAATTGCATTCCTGGCACCCAATTTAATTCATCTGCTTTGGACATGAATTCAAGATGGGTCAAATGATATCTAAGGGATATAACTCCTCTTGCTCTATTTTAACATTGTGACCCTCACCAATAATCTGTTCAATGTAAGCTCTAAATGAAACAGATACAAGTATGTAAAATAAGTAAGTTACTCTCATTGTTGGTAATTGTGTGGATTATGATATTTTGAAGTTGAAAATGGCATTGTTGTTTTTAGCTCTAATGTAAAATACATGTATTAAGCTGCTGCTGTTTTAGCCACTTTTTAAGAACTTGTATTGTAGTTATTCACATACAGTGGGCTTTGTAGATTTTACAAAAGTAAAGCTAAAAGATGGATTGTTTGTTCTTGCTTGTAGTATATCTTTTCTTTTTTAATTAAGTGATTTCTGTTCTCTGCTGCACCAGTTGTTTTCATTTTATTGGTTTCAAGGCCATAGGTTAGGCAAGCATTTAAACCATAATACAGTCCTTTTGTTCTTGTAAACTAATTAGTTAGGACTTAATTGGGAATTATATATAACACACAGCCTTCTCCTTTAATTGACGGGGGGGGCACATTTTCCTTTGCTTTTCTAACTGATAATAATTTATCAAAGCTGTTCAGTTATTTTAGTAGAGATCTCAAATATAGTGTTAAGACTAGTGAATTTTGTTTGTGATTGGTATGGAAGGCACTTGGTGCTAAATGTGACCATTTAAGTGTGGGCATGTGTGTCAATCATTCTATGATCTTCTATAAGAGAGTTAGATTTACCCTCACCTGATATTTAGCAGCCAGACTATAAAGATTTTAGAAGTCTTTACTGGAAATTGGATTTAACTATTTATACTGTGTGCTGTAGATTTTTACAAGTGCTAGACTGACTGCTCTTTTTCTTCAAAAGCGGCTCTCCAACTGGATAAAAGTGTGGTGATGCCTGGTATCAAGGATTGAATCCCAACCCTGAGACTTCATTTGTGCACATTTCTGAAGCTCTGACTCTCTAATAAACTATAGGTTTTACACTTTCTCAAAATTCTTTTCAATAAACTTTTTAATAATGAATTTTGATTTGTGTTCATCCTAACCAAGCGCTTTATTTGGCTGACCTGCATAATGTGGTCACATGGACTTTACTTTTGCTAATTCGTATTTTTAAATATTTGGCTCAAGTTCTGGTATATGGACATTATTTTGGAGCATTTGCCTTGATCACAGTGCAATCTTATGAATGCCCATAAAAAAAATGGTTTAGTTTTTAATTTAGTTCAAGGTTAGCTGTTTTAAGGTTTCTAGATTTTTCTTACCTGTTATTTCTTGAAGGGAAGTGTAAATTGTTGAAGCTGGTAATGACTTGAAAAATAGAATCAGCTAACCAAGTTCAAACTACAATCACATATTTTGATTTCATTTTGGAAAAGGACTAAATTGTGTCCTTTCAGTCTTTCATTTGAATTCAGTTCTAGTTAGCATTTTCAGTGTTTTTACTAAAATAGTCATTTTATTATGCATATATTCAATGACAACTTTTAATCTTTTGAACTACAATTGTCATTGACCGTGTGTTTATGGGAGAGCGAAAGTTCTATTATACCTTGTATATTTTTATGAACTATGAATGGCACTGCACATTAGAATAGAATTAAAAAAATGTATTTGCTCAATTGTTGTGTACATTTTATGTACATTTATTTCAAATGTCATTTCAAAGTTACCTTGTTATAACAACTCCTCAGCACGAAACGAATGCTATTCAATGATTATAATGTGAATTTGTAATTACTTGAGAAACATTTAATCACTTCAATAAAGCTGTGGGAATTTTTCTCTGACATAAAAGCTACATTCATCAGAATAAAGACCTGGTTTCCATTGTTATAAGTTAATGCTTGTGAAATATTACTTTCAATGTATTCTTTAGTAGCCATCATGAATTGATAGCTAATAAAAGTTGGGGTAGGATCATCCGGTATTGGACTGGGATTTACAAATAAAATTGAATCTCAGCAGAAAATTAGAGACAAAATGAAGCTTAAGAAGAGAAAATGTGTTTATTTGCATTTCAAATTTATCTGAATTTTATCCCCTTGTTTATTTTTTCTTTCTTTGTGATTAGTTTTGTGGTGTTTTTTATTTTTATTATTTATCTCTGCCAACAAAGTTGGAGAGGTATATTACCCTGTGTCTTTCCATCTTTCTTCTGTATGTCCATATGATATCTCAAAGTTCTCAATGGAAGGATGGGCCATAGGGTAAGGAAGAAGTGATTAAATTGGGGTGGATCCAGGGATTCTTTCAATTGAGTTAATTGTATGGCATTGGCAGAGGTATGTGCTCTCTGAGTGCTTTCTAGTTTTAAGGTTGATACTGACTCCCACCTGGTGCTAATTTCTACACTTATAATTCCACATCATCAGCAGGTGTAAAGAGCTTAGTTCACTTTGTCGAACTAATTGAATAGGCACCTAGATATTGTAAGCTTATCTCTCTGAACGAGGCCCTGTTCAAAACTGGAAACCAATAAATCTCTCAAAAGGCAGACTGAAAATTCTAATAATCTAAATAAAGAATGCACACTCCCAATTGGAATCTATTATATAATCATAAGAAAATGGTGCAAATATCTATGTGGAACATTTCAAAGAAATGGCTTTTAATAACAGCATCACTTGGGCTAACCATCTGGCTCAGGTGGCTTAATGGCACTTTAACACCTTGGTCACCCTAGGAAGATGCACAGATAATATTAGACCATGTGATGAAGACCATCATGCCTTTCATAGAGTGTGATATGTAAAATATAAAGGGAACAACAAACTTGCTTTCCTGGACATTTTCCTACTTTTCTGTTTTGAGTGGAATTATTTCTTTTTGTAGACGAAGCAAAGACGAAACATCTTCATTTCTAGAATAGAAAATGCATGTTGTTCTTTAATTGTCTCTGATTCTTGTTGAAAAGAATCGACAAAATAATGTAGAGAGTTGTATTTGTTATATGCAGAAAGGCTTTTCTTTTTCCATGAAATAAAAATGTACCTTTTTTTTCTTCCCTTAATGAAGAAGCTTAATTAAGCATAAAACAACTCCCAAATCTGGATTTCAGTTTTAAAGAAGTTAGGCCACTTCTAATGAAATGTCCTTGTAAGTCTACCTGTACAATTCATTGCAAAATGCTCATCTAGTTTGTGAGCTTTTCATGTTAACACACAAAAAATGCACATTAACACTTAGTTATATAAAAAGGTGTTCTAGTTTTTTTCTTTTCTGATGGTGTTCATGTGCATCACTATTATAATTTTGGTATTCATCATTGAAATGAAAACCATTATTGCTATTGTTACAAAATGATTTTCTCACGTTTAATCTGTCTTTTGTTTTTTGTCCTGAACAGGTTCAAGATGGTTCTCCAGGTTTCAAGGCAGGATTGGAAGCATTTTTTGACTTTATTGTTGCCATTGACAATACTAGGCTTGTAAGTTTTTTTTTTCTTTCTCTTTGTTTTGTTTATATCCACTACACTTGAGTCTTTGTAAAATAAACTGCACTTAATTTGTCTTGTGTATATCAGGGCTCGAAATTAATGTTGTCCTATCGTCAGTAAAAAACGTGTTGTATATGTAGGTTGGGGTACATGTTAAATTTCCCAAAAGTGGTTTGAGTTGTTAAGAGTAAGGGTATTATCTAAAAGAGGTCATTTCAATTCTATAGCTGAGAATACAGATGCAAAGAGACCTTTAAAAGATTTGGGTGTATTTGATAGTCAAGATATATTGGAGATGCAGGGTTTCTAGCACAAGGAATGGAACTGGCAAACCGAATTCAAATTTCGCCTGAGGCTGCTTATATTCATTTTGCACTAACACCCTTGGAAAAGGCATGAATCAACTTCTCCCTGCCTCATTGCCAGATATCTTGACAAATGTTTTGTCACTGGCATGCCATGATGGTTGACAGAAAACAGAGTGGGTGAATGAGCAAACCACTCTCCCATAATGACCTTACCTATCCAGGCTGCTGAAAAGGCAACTTGGAAAGGGTCGAGTGAGCAAGGATTGGCACATTTCTTATTTTGTCTTCTGTTCAGGAAAGTAACATGAAATTCTTCTCTTGCCACTCTGTAGTTGGTGCAATAATGATTGTTGAGCAATGGTATTTTGTGCATGTTATAGATTATCTCCTCTTTTCTGGACAACCTTGACACCTTTATGTACTTGGTGGGGGCGGGGTGTGTGTGTTACTAGAGTAGTTCCCTTTTGAAAACACTGTAACCACAGCTTCTGGCTGTTCATGACGGTTGTTGAAGCTGCAATTTGTTTGTTCAGTGCTCTATATTGTTCTTATGCAGGTTCCAAAGGAATGTGATTAGAAAGCTTACACAAATGTTGGTACAAGCTCATCTTCCACAACAGGTTTATGACACATGTACAGTTTTCCATATTTCTTTGTGTATAACATGATTCTTGTATAATACAAGTACTTGATTTAGAGGTGAAAAATAGTTATAAAATTGTAACCTCTTCTATAACATGGGTACTCGATTTGGCACTATAGTTTGGAAGTCCCACATGTTTTTCTGCTTCAATGTTTCAAATTTGTGTACTGCAATACTGCAGTTATACAATAAGTCCCCACTATTTTTATGTTGTCTACTGTTGCCATGGTAATTATTTTAAATTTATCAAATAGAATAACATAAGAAAAACACTCAATTTGAAGCCATCGGTTTTTAAATTTAGTTATTTTTTAATTCAATTATTTAAATTTATTTTAGTTATTTCTAGAGTAATTGTGTTGCATGTGTTTCACAGGAAGGAAAATAAATGTTATGATACTCAAAAATTCAACCCTTAGCCCCGCACCTGTACCTGAGCTTCTGAGGAGAAAATATTAATAGGAAAAGAAATAGTTTCATTCACTGACTACTGAAATGTTTGTCATTTTTACAGTTGGTTAACCATGTGGGTTAAATATATTTGTTAGTGGTGAGGTTGCATCACCTGTCATCAAATGGGCTTAATTTTAGTAACGCATAAAATTCCTTCCTGTGTACATTCAAGTATAGCATGACCCCCCCCCACCCTCACTCAGATTTGGGTACAAAATCTTTTTGTTTTGTACATGAAGAAATAACTTAGTCTTCCCAAGTAACATCTATATGGATATATTCAAAGATATGACTTGTAGTCAACCTGTTATTGATAAAGAAGTTTATTAAATTTGTACAGAATAGACCAAAGTTTAAAATTTGGTAAAATGTGATTTTAAAAAAAATATAATTTGAATAAATTATTTTAACTTTTTGTATATTTGATCATATTTTTAAATAGATCAATATTTTTTTAAAAATCTCCAATATAGTTTAGATCTCGTATTTTGTAATATATATTATATATCAGATATTATTGTGAAATGTTTTCTGGAATAGAGGCAGAGAGGAAATGATTTTAATGATTCATCAAATCTGAGCATCAAATTTCAGTTGACAAAATCTGTCACGGATCTGTGACTTGTTCCAATTAAAGAGTTTGTGAATTAAACATAATATATGCTCAAAAGTATTTGGTATGAGTTTTTTCATATGTAGTATCCCATAATCGTGACCACAATCTTCCCCCCCTCAAAGCCAAGCCATTCATTCATTCATATTCACTTACTGCTCAACTTGACAATTTTAAATCTTCAGAACCAGGATAATGACACACTGAAAGAGTTACTCAAGAACAATGTAGAGAAGCCTGTGACAATGACTGTTTATAGTAGTAAGAGTCAAGCTGTCCGTGAAGTGACCATCACACCAAGCCACAAATGGGGAGGGCAAGGATTGCTTGGAGTCAGTATACGGTGAGGATTTTTATTTTGAAACTTTGTAACTTTTTTCTTTTTTAATATCAGGATATTAATCTTCTTTTTTTTTTCTTTATTTTTTTTCTCGTCCTTGTTTAATTTTAACTAAAAATTATATGTGGATGTGAAGATTTAAATATATTTTGATATTTAAAAATAGATTTTTCTATTTACAAATCCACTGAAAAGTGTCTTCTCATAAAAATTTACAAAAACATGTTAATATATAAAAGTTATTTACAAATAGATATGCCACTATTTAAAATTTAATGAGGATTTTTTAAAGTATTAAAATTTAAGAATTATTTTGTATTTTTCCTAAGTTCCAAAAAGGCATTCGAGTCTTGTTAATGATTTCTACTTTTCTTTCAGCTTCTGCTCATTTGAAGGTGCTAATGAAAATGTCTGGCACATTCTGGTAAGTTCTTTTATTTGTTTGTTCATTTTAATCATTACTGTATGTTTATTGCTAAACATAATTTGGTAATCTATTATATTTGATATACAGTTGGTTTTGTCTGAGATTTTGGGTTGAATATTTTGTTAATATTCAATGATTCTGACATTTTAGCCTGTCCATTCTCCAGCCTTCTTTGGGTGCATTATTAGTTATAAGCTTGTCTGTTTGGCCATGTCCTATTGTCATAATACGTTTTGCTGACTCATTTGCTTCTATTTAAAAGAAATCTCACTAGAAAGATCTTATAAGTTTTGTATGCTAATTTAAAAAATTAACACCACTTGTACATAATGAGTACTTAATAAATGAGGTAATGATGATTTTTAACTGAATGTGAAATTAAATCTTTTAGGTAAAATATAAACTAAGATGTAAGGTTCATCTGAGTATTGTCAAGTATATTTGATATGCAGTTGTTTCTTGGTGTTTAGTTTTACTTAACATTTATTTCTTCATTTCACAGGAGGTCCATCCGAATTCCCCTGCAGACCTGGCCAGCCTCAGGTCGAACACAGATTATATCATTGGAGCTGATTCTGTTCTACATGAGGTACTTATCAATTTTTTAGATTGAAAGAAATTGATAAAGATGGTTACTGTGATCAAAAAATTCAACCATCGATCTAATTATTTTTCATTTTTAAATTCTCACTTTAGCATGATCATATGTTTTTAAAAACAAAATCATATAAAGTATTTATTGTAATTAATCTCTTTTTATTTTTCTGCTATTTTCTTTTTATCTCCTAAAAACACTTAATTTTGGAAAAGGTGACAAAAAGTGAATCATTGTTTAGCAAATGAAATATTTTCTGTTGATTTTATTAAAACAACACTTGGTGGTTTATGACTCTCAATCTACCTAAGTACTAAGTCTGTTTACAAGTCTGTTTATAATTATTCTGAAATGATTAATCTTTGACATTCCCTCTCAGCCACTGAGTCTGCTGATTTTAAACCAGTTAAACCTTTTTGGGGGACAGGCTGGATTAGAAATGTTTGTCTTGCAGGCCAAAGCAAATAAAAGACAAAACAATGATCTTATAAAAGGCTATGGAAACAGCTTGTTTTTTTAATTACTTAATGTTTTTATTATTATAGGAATATATACCTACATAAACTTCCATGTACTATCAATCAATAACTATGAAATTCTTGGCAATCATTTGTTTTAGGTGAGTGCAAATTTAACCATTGACAAAATCGACTACGGATGCACAAAATGGACAGGAGTTTATTGCAAAATCGAAGGGAGATAACTCAAATCGTATAAAGTTGGTGCAATGTATATACTGTATTTTGAACCTAGATGGATTCATGGTGTGACATCTGATAAAGAACAAATGACGAGCGTTTAATTTCATTATTGCGTCAATTTCTAATGTATATTTTGTTTAATTATACTCTTTAAAAAAAAATGTGTGTGTGTGTGGAAAATAATTTTAGTGTGGGGAGGTTTTATCGTGTGAGCATTTTTCATGGAACCGTTCTTAGAATACGATTTATTTCCCTTCCATTGCAACTCATTAAAAATGGTTAAATATATTTACCCAAATACCTACAGAATAAAAATGGTTTCAGAAATATCAATCTGAATTTATCTGGGACCTTATCGAAACACGTCAAAAATTATTTTCTGTGCGCTTTTTTTGTGTAGAATTTTCGGGTGGGCTTCTTCATGTGAGCATCTTTTTGGTCACCATATTTGCGTATGTATTTTGATGGTATAGTGGGACAAATATTTAAATGAGTTTGTCTTTCATCGTTTTTTGATATTAAATATTAATAAATATATTATGATATAAATAAATGAAAAAAAGAGTAAATAATATTGAATAAAATAGTTTTAATGCTTGATCATTTGCAAAATCAACTTTGTTTCCGATCTGCGTTGTTGTGTATTTGTAGTCCATTTTGTCAATGGTTAAATTCGCAACTAAAACAAAAAATTGCCAAATTCTTTTTTGGGCACAAAATATTGTCAAATTGTTGTTCAAATGTTGTGCATGTTAATCGAACAGCAGGAATGCGTAGAGT
>VCCN01006896.1:690183-707558 GCA_006491835.1 Architeuthis dux
CAGTAGTTTGCCGACCCTTGATTTAAACTAAAATGGTTGCATTATTCTTGTAGGTTTATAATTTGTAATCAATCTGTTTCTAAATCGATAATCACAAAGTCTGTATTCTAATTGTTATTCGTGATTTTGCATTGGTCGACTGAACACCATTTTTTAAATTTGTCCTTTTTCCTTTTGTCTTGAACAGTCTGAAGATTTGTTCTCTTTGATTGAATCTCATGAAGGCAAACCTTTGAAGTTGTATGTCTACAACACAGAAACTGACAGCTGCCGAGAAGTAACCATCACCCCAAACAATGAGTGGGGAGGAGAAGGAAGGTAGATAAACAAACCTTTTTTTCTTTCTTTATCATTTTTTCCTTTTAATAGGTGGGCAATATTGCTGCTAGTAATATGTTGTTTTCTGTGTGTGTGTGTGTGTGTGTGCTTCTTCAAGATGAATGGATGATTCCAGATGAAATATTTTGATCAAGATACTGATAAGACATGAAGGCTAGTGGACACATGGTTCAAGAAACCTGATAAAAAAAATAAATAGTGGTAGTTTTAGTTTCCTGAAATCAGTCAGAAAACTGGATTCTTTCATTGCTTTTTGTTGTAATGTGAGTCTAAACATTTAAACTGAGCAGCTCTTCTGTACTATCTGTTGTATAGTATTGAGTAGCCTAAAAAGTTGGGGAATTAGCAATATCCCAACAAAAAACATTTCCGTCATTATATAACCTACAAAAAGGTTGACTTGGCTAAACCCAACCCAACAAACCAAACCAAACTAAAAAGTTGGGGATTTTTCTGTTGTTAGATGGCATTAGGAATGTTTAGTTTTAACTAACTTCATTCAAAAAGATTGCTTTTAATTGTAATGTGACAGCTTTCATTTTAAAATTTTTTTTAAAATTGGCGTAATTTTTATTTATTAATTCTAACATTGAAGATGGAAAAAAATAAGTGACATTTTTTTGCATATTATGCTTTTCTATTTTAAGAAAGGTAAAAATCTGAAATACTAAAAGATTTATGTAGAAGGTGCTGTGAATGATTGAATGTGTCAAGAAGATTGTGAAGTTTCTTGCTGGTGATTTCTTACTGAACAATGCTCTACAGTCAAGTGGACCAGTTGATTAACGATCAAGACATTACTTGAGAATAATCAATGTTATACTATGAGTGGCAGATGGAGCCAACATAGTCAATATCCAAATCAAGCATTGAAAATCATTTGCACCAGCTTGGTTATATTAGTCGCTTTGATGTGTGTCTTCCACATAAGTTACTGAAAAAAACTTACTGGACTGTGTCTGTATGATTTGCTACTTAAACGTAATGAAAATTGTGATGGTAATGAAGAGTAGATACTTTACAACTTCTGTGGAGAGCCTATTAAAATAGAAAATAGTTGAGCAGAAACTTTGAGAGGACATCAAATCATAGTTGGAGTTGAGGCTTTGTGGCTGTGTGTTTCTCTTCGAATGAGTTTATCAGTGTGCAAAGTACTGTGCAGTTTCTTGGAGTGGGGAAACAAGGATTTCATTTAATGCGGATACACTTAACCAGTTTTATATAAGTGTTGAAATATTTGTATTTTGCTGAGATCATTAAAACTAAAGCGACTTGATCTCACCTTTTTATCCAGGTTGTTAATAAGTCTATTTGCTTTCTTTTCATTAGTAACCATCACAGACATCTTTCTTTTTATGATATTTCCCGCACATCCGCTTCTTCTTTCTCCTCCTCTTTGGCTCTTCTTTCTCCTCCTCTTTGGCTCTTCTTTCTCCTCCTCTTTGGCTCTTCTTAAAGAGCCTAATGCAACCTTGTCATTTCAAAGTAGACATTTCCAGTAAGAATGTATGAGTGGCCGTGCATGATAAATGCCCAACGAACCATTTTTAAAAGTTGATATTTTAGTTATTTTTAGAGCTACATGGTTCGGTTTTTATTTTTCATTTTGAAGCTTTCAACACTGAATCATAATGCAGTGTTCAAGCTTCAAAATAGAAAAGAACTGAGCATTGTAGCTCTAAAAATAATGAAAATATAAACTTTTTAAAAATGGTTTATTGGGCACTTATCATGCATGTTCACTCCTATGCTTTTGGCATTTGCATAGTTTCTTAAAGAGGACTTAAAGGTGGTCCTTTCATTTTCTGTTTTGCTTGTTTCTAAAGTTTCTGTTTCTGTTTCAGTCTTGGATGTGGCATCGGCTTTGGTTATTTGCACAGAATCCCCAAACGCCAATTCCCTACGGAGCTGAATGAAATCCCTACAATCCCAACAGCAGCAGCTACGATTCCTAAAAGTGCAGATGGCTTTTCAGAAGTAAGTTCTGGCTTGCAGTGGGAGGGAGGGGGTAGTGCAAAGACCCTCAATAAAATTTGAACTTGTGCTCAAGATCAGTGTTAAGGTTATAAGCCATAAAGAACTCAATAATATAATAAAACGGTAAAAGTAACCGTGGGGATTGGAATCGTATGATAATCCTCGCTTGGAGTAAGGATTTATAAAAGGCAACAAAAGGCTGACAATGTGCCTGGCCCAACTGAATGTTCACTACCCTTAGGCAAATGGTAGTGTAACTGCCTTTAGTATAAAAATCTTTCAAATTTACTTTGATACTACATGACTTTTATATAGGAGATGATGTACCATAAAACTGTAATTATGGTTAATAGCTTTTATTTATTGATGTCCACCCCAAATTCACTTAAAAAAATAGGTGTAGATGCAGAAAATGGCACCAATGTTCCCTCTAGGACCAAAAAGACTGTGAGCAAGTGGAGTGGGCAGAAAATATTTTTACTTTTTCAGACAATCATTGATTTCTTTGTCTAAATTTTATGAAACAAAGAACAGTTACTGATGACAAAAAGTGTAAAATAAAAGAAATGACTTATTGATTTTTCTTTATTATATATTCATTAGCAAAGCCTAATGACAATATTTATGCATCTATTTGTAAACACAATCTTTGCATAAACTTACTACCAAATAATTCTACTCAGAGCAATATGATGATTGCTTGTTTGGCCACATAGTTTTATTATTCAACATTTTTTTTCCTTTATGTGAAACTTTCAACATTTGAGCACAGCATTAAAATTTTACTGCACAACATTTTTTCTTGCGTGTGACTGCACAGCTTAGAGGGAACGCTGAATAGCACCCCCTCCCTACCTCCCAAATAAAAAATGCTGTTTTCTATGAAAAGTTATTTTAAAGAGGTCAGATGATGCAATATCTTTGAGAAAAATTATCTTTCTGCGTTATTTAAAAAAAAAGAATTTCTGTGAAAGTTGATTTGCTTGACATCGTTGTAGATCCAATACTTTCTGATCCCATTAGATGCAAAAAATCAACCTATTAAGTCGTATTTTAATCATTTGAAAATTCATTCTGAATTATTAAAGTTGATTGATTACTTTCTGCTAAAGAATTTGCTTTATTTTAAAAATGTTAACATAAATTATTTCAGAATAGTGAGTAATACAAAGCACAAAGGCAATATTTGATTTTTATGCTTAAAGACCACAAATGCAGGAATCTTTTCCATTTTATTCTATTCAGGAGGAGAAGAATTTGAAAAATTGTGTCTATTAAAACTAATGGCGATAGGAAACTAAAATTATATAGAGACCATATAAATAAAAAATGCACTTATTTTGTAAATTGATTTATAATTTTCCAATCCTCATTGGGTAGGGCACAATTTCATCAAATTAACTGTAGAATTTCAATTCATAGGTTTTGAAACATGTGATCAAGTGAACTTTTTTTCATTTTCTGTGTCTTGCATGTATTTAGTTTATTCCTGATTTTTTTTGTTTTACTTTCCAGGTTTCTTTGTCTTCAACTCCAAATTTGACCGATGGAATTGCAAACATCTCACTGAACACGGGTAAAAAGCTTTTGTGATTTCACTGCTGATATTTTTGACCTTTGCGATTTCACTGCTGATATTTTAGACCTTTGCGATTTCACTGCTGACTTTTGTTCAAGACAAAATGCATAATTACACTCACATTGTTATTAGAAAGTCAATTTATAATAGATAAAATAGTTAACATACAAGTGTAAAATCTTGGAAAATCCAGATACATAAAAAGTTAGTAGACAATCAAAATATTTATATTTGGTGACTAAAGTTATTTTTCCTTACAAGTTGTAAAGACTATAAAAAATAAATATTGAATGAAAATTGTTTTTGAGAAAAATCTAATAATATTTAGAAATTTTCTGTCTAGGCTTCATAACTTGTGGCCTTCTTTTTATAACTTCTATGGTTTCAGTAACTGAACTTAGACAACTGCAATATTATCCAATATATTTGCTTTAAAATAAACAATCTTTATTAAATTAAGCCAACTGATGTAACAATTACCACTCAGATATAATTTCTCTGAAAACAATCAGATCTCTTGCTTATTACATCATTAAAAGAACTGCTAAATGATTCTGTAGTTTTTCCACTTAGTAAATATCCCATACTCCATATCCCACACTCAATATCCCAAACTCAATTTCATTTTTGCTGTGTATCATATTCTTTTTATCATATTGCAAATATATCTTTTTAAAACTATCAAAGATTAACGATTACTTGTTCGGAAGTGAAATTACAGCTGAAGGAAGAAGTTGATCGTATTTGATTGCTTTCTTGTGGATTCTTACCTGTGATGAACATTGCAGGTCTATGAGGGCCCAATTTTCTTTCAGGCCTAATTGAAAAAGGTTGAAAGCATCTATACTTTCCACGTTTGATAACAATTATCGGCATGTATTTTATATAGAGAGGGGAGGCGAGAGAGAGACATTGTATTTTTTTTATGAAATATTGAAATTTTAATGAAATTCTGTAGTTTTGTCAATCTTAGAAGTAAATGTCAAAAATTGTGTAAACAATGTTGCAGGTTTTGAACAGTCTTTCATTAACTGAAAGCTAAAATTGTCATTTCTAACTTAGTGTAAGGGATTTCCAGCATTGTTATCCCATTCCTATGAAGGTTTTGAAAAGATTTCTTTTTAAATGTGCTTGTATACATGTAGATAATGCTCTTATTTTTTAACAAAAACTAAAACTTGAAAATATTATTTTGTAAATAACCTGCAAGAATAATTTCAAATGGGGGAGAGAAAAAAATCTATAGATTTTAACATTGTCTGTCTTTCTCTCTAGGTGTGCCTACGATACCTGTTCTAAACAATCCAACTGATGCAGTAGCTGGTGCTGTACCGGGTCAGTTGCCTTTCACATTGCCTCCAGGAACAACATCCAGTAAGTAGACCAACTCCGTTCATATATTGAGCTTTATACTTTATTTTTGTGACAAGGTTGGTATCTCTACCTTTTCTGTGTGTGTGTGTGTGTGTGTGTGTGTGTGAGTGTATTCATCAGACAATGACCCTGGGGTCAAATAGGGTGTTGGGTCTTAAACCTCATTGCCTCTGACCCAGACTTTGTTGGTTCTCTGTCACAATGTGAGAATTTCAGATGCAGCTTCTGCTCAATCTTAATGTGTCCTCCTTTCCAATGTAGACATACCAAGTTTAACCAGGTATGCTGAAGATGTGTTGGGAATATAACCTCAACATCCCATATTAATGAGAAATAGATTCATTATCCAGCCATGTTTCTTGCATTCTTACCACAGATCGTATTTTTCCAGCTTCACGTTCATAAGCTGACTTGACATATTTTCTCAAAAGGAATTCTTAACTCAATACGTACACACATGCGTGTCTATGGTGATGCTGAGTGTCATAACAGTTAGCAGTACAGAATCGGCTAACATTTTGAATTCCAGGTGACACTGTTTATGTTTATTGGGAAAGGCATGACTCCACTTCTCCTTGAGCTTTGTCCCATCGCCAGATATTCTAAGATAGTTTTGTCAAAATGTCACAAGAAGAAAAGAGTGGGCAAAATAATTCTTCCAGAACTACCTATCTATCTCAGGTGACAGTAGTGGTAACATTGGTATCCCTCATTGGCAACAATTACAGGCTCCAATTGTGTGTGTGTATGTCTCAAAACTGTAAACTTTGTTAAATTGATGTTTCATTGCTAGCTAAAATAAATATTGAACTATTGGCAAAAGTAAAAACCTCTAAAAACACTTATTTGCAAAGCATATTGATTTTCGACAGACTTTTTAGTCTTTTAACAAAAATCCTTTTTCTGGTAATGGCCAGAACCAGAATTCTTTTATTGTCTCTAGCCTGATCAGCATCCACCATTAGGAACCTTTTTATAACATGTTTTTATATTTGTTTTGCTATTGTTATACATTGTGTGTTTCAATTTGAGACCTAGTCAGCAAGTGGAATATCTTAAATAAAATGTGATTTTTAGCAAATTGTTTTGCTTCAGTCAGCAATTTTTCATGGTTTTTACTTTGTTTTCAGCCCTTCCTCCTCCAACAGCTTTGCCGAATATTCCCAACTTGTCATCGCTTCCACCCCTCACAACACCAATCACAATACCTGGCTTCCCAGGTGTGCCAGCATTTTCCACGGCTATGATTAATCCAGCAGCTGCAGGTGAGGGTTTTACCCCCCCCCCCTTCCATGATTTTATAAGCAATTGATACTTGCTTATGTCAGAGCAGGGTTGCTAGAAGGGGAGATAATCCAAACTTTATCTTAGAAACTTACCTGACACATGCATTGGAATAGTGTTGAATTTGGAAATCAAGTGAGTTTGATGTCAGAGGTTCAATACCAGCCTCTGCCTCCAGATTTGTTAGATTCCCAAATTCAATGCTATTCCAATGCCTGTGTCTGGTAAGTCTCTGAGATAAAGCTTGGATTATCTCCCCTTGCAACTTTGTTACCAGAAGTCTATTTTGAAGGGAAGCAATCAAGAGTTCCTGGCTGAGTAAATATCAGGAATGGTTTTTGGTGAAGATGATTTCCCTGAGGAACAGATTTCCCAACTGCATAACGAGTGTAATCTTGTTCAAGTGGACACTCAAGTACAAACGTCTTTTTGCTATGGAACATTTTTGAAAATACTTATATGCAGTAGATTTCTTTACAAATTTGAACTGACAGAATTTAGTCACTTAACAAAAATTGCATCAGTCTTTTCAGACATTTTTTGTGTTGCAAAAACCATATTCAGTGATATCAATGAATTTCATCTTGAAATTTTAAAACATCAACTTTTCAACTTGTGTTCATCTCTAATCCAGTAATCCATTTTTTAAAAACTTTATACAAGAAGTCTTGGCAAAAATGAACATTTGTTGAAGGGAATCCTGCTAAATCTGAAACATATGCCAAGCTAATTAGTTTTTTTTTTTTTTATTGATTCCTACAATTGTTAGCCCTGAAGATGAACTAAATCGTTCAATTTTTCACTTTTCAACAGGTATGGCTCCTCTTCAACCAACAATGATGCCACCAATCTCGCTGCCTCCTAATCTGACTACACTGCCTCCTAATCTGACTACACTGCCCCCTGGTGTCCCTCCCATTACTCTAGCATCCGGCTTGAGCTTTCCACCCATCTCACTGCCAGACCCAACCATGGGGCTTCCCGAATCTGTGATTACTTCTGTTCCTATGATTCCAGCTCCCCTTGCACCTTCTGCTCCAGTCCCGATTGTCAACGAGGTGCCCAGTGCTGCTGCAGCCGCCGCAGCAGTAGCTTCACTCTCTGCAGAGCCTGAACAACTTGTGCCGTCAAGTGATGCTGCAGTTGTCTCATCCTTGACCAATGCCGTCAGCGAACCAGAACCAACAGTGTTGACTCCAGAAAAAACCACTGAATCTTCATAACACCATTTTCATTGAACTTGGAACTTCTCTCTTTGCAAAGATTAGTAGGATAAAGGGAAAACACTGAAATATTTTCCGTCGGTGAATTTTCTTGGGCAAGTTTTTCCAGCTGTGTCTGTTTATTTGTTCTGTTGGTTAGCTGTTCTTTTGTATGTGTTTGATTCCTGGTTCTTAAAAAAAACAATTATTAAACATCACATGCCGTTGGCACATACAAAACAAATCAACCTTGTAATCCTTATCAAGAGCAAATGCTTAGTTCTTGACACAGAGATAATAAAATTGAACAAGAAATTTCACTGTTTTAAACTTTTGGTACTGAGTTCTTTAATGTGCTCAAGTTACTATATATATATATATTCACACATACACCGTTTCATTTAAGAAAAAAAAAACTTCTTTGCTGCTAATGTTTTTCTTCCATATCCTTTCTCGGGCATGGATTAAAAAAACGGGGGCAAAACAATCACACACAAAAAAATAATGCAAGCTTTTTTTTTTATAAATAAAAAAGGTTGGGAAATAAAGTCTTTATTTTGTTGCAAATAATTCTAAAAGAATCCCCAGCAAATCCATGAAGTTGCTTTTGCATTGCTGGATATAAATACAAATCCCTGATTTGAAATTTTCAGTCGTCCAAAGTCTTTTTCTTTCCTAAATAACTAGAGGTCAACATTTTGACTTGTTTTTTGTCCCATGAAACTAAAATAGGTGGACTTTTTTTTTTTTTTTTTTTTTTTTTTAAAATAGGATTTTTTACATTGAATTTGAATCTGGTTGTAGAATTTTTCTATCAGGCAGAGCAATTAAATTTTACAACTAGAAAGCACTCAGAAAGCGCATACATCTGCCAATGGCATTATCAGGGGAGGTAACTGTGCATGGATCTGCTCCAAAATTTAATCACTTCTTCCATAGCCATTGCCCATCCTTCCACAAAATTAGATATTGTGTGGACAGACATGAACTTTTGGTGATATTATGTGGTGTGGACATAAATGGGGGAGGTAATTGTGGATGGATCCGCTTATTCCTGTTGTGGAGAAGAACCGCTTTAATGAGTCCCATAAACAAGCGACATTCATCTGTGTTATATTTGTGGCCAAGTGCCCCCCCCCCCACAAACATCATTGCAAAACAGAAGACCAAACAGAAAAACTCATCACTAGACTGATCGTCACTCGGTGCCACGTCTCTTGGAGGTTCTAGCATAGGTAATTACTGAGGTCTGACTGGCCTCGTAGAATATTTAACATTTATGCTTGGATTTTGAGCTTGTTAGGATTTTACTATTTTTGCTCTCCCATAAAAAAACTACAAAAGGTAACTTAAATACATTTCTGCTGTAAGAAAGTCATGTTTATTTTCATAAACAGAAAAATGATGCATTGCTCCATTCTTGAGATATCAGAAATTATTGTTCAAGGTAACTACATAACTTGCCCCCATGTGTGGGACATGTTGTCACTAGTAAAAATAAAAATATAACGAATCCTTGGATACTAATAGTTTTCACCGCTTAGCCAAATAATTGTGCATTTTGTGATAAATGCATGAAATTTGGAACACTTATAGCGAAAGGCATTCAAAAAGAATTTGGATATGGAGCCATCATGAATTTTCAATATGTTACTCGTAGCAGCCGTTTCAAAATGATCAATTTTCCTATCAGCAATGGATATATGATATTGAGGAAATAATTAGTTGAATTTATTTGGGGAATTGCCATTTGGATAATACATGCAAGACATTGAAAATTCAATTTGTAAAAAAAAGTTTTTTTAATGCCTTTGGCAAACCAAAATGTTATGCTTTTTATCACAAAATGCACACTTGGCTTGAAATTTCCAAATGTTGCCACTATAATTACTTAGGGCTTCTTACAATTTCACTATTTTTGCCACTCATTCAGAAGCTTCACAAAATAACTTAAAAACAATTTCTGTTAAGTTTGATTTTCATAAACATTATAATAAAAAAATAATAAATTCTCTCATTCTCAGGTGGCATTAAGAGTCTTCCCCATCTGTACATTCCTCATGAACCCAATCTTTACAGTTAATACACTGCACCCATTTCTACCCTGGGACATAGTTTGGCCAGTTTTCGCTGCATGCAAGACATCAAATCTTTTGTAGCCTTTCTCTTTCTCCCATTTCCAGCAGACTTCTGAAACTGTTTAATGTCCAGATTCCTTTGGCAGGTTTTGCAAGAATCTAGACCATAAAATCAAATTCTTTGAAAACAAAGTCTACACACAAATCAAGCATAAAGACATCTGTTTCAGATAATCACGCTAGTTTTATTGAGTTGTGGTTTTACAAGGTCTATAAAAATTTTCATAGGTCAGAATACTTACTCAAGGTGTACAAAATTGTCTTTTTTAAATTATTATTTTAAGTTGTCTCTCTCACAATATGGTTGATGTTGGCGCTCAGCTTCTCATTGTATGCAGGTGCCATGTCATCACTTATTGAAACTAATGCGTGTATCAACTTGCCCCGCTCTTTATTTTTGTCAGGCAAGCAATCCGAAGTATGATCTTTAAGGGTTCTCTCCAAATCATAGGAAAGGCATATGGCATGACCCTTTTTGCCCATGCTGTGAGAAGCCTGACAAATGAGGGACCCAACTTTCATAGCATTTTTTAATGAGGGTTCACACCCCTCATTAAAAAATGCTATGAACATAATGTTTTTGCGATTGGAATGTCAATTTATTGCATATTTAGAAGAAAGAATTTGGACTAATTTCTCTGCGTTATTATGGTAGATGGAAGGGGTGGTATCTCATTGAAAATAGAAGCAAACTGAGAAGAAATTATGGGCAGTCGAAGGAGTCACATGTGTTGTGAGTTCCTTGCAGAAAAGCGTTGTAAATTAAATTGGGATCTGTTGTGTGAACTTGGTATAAAGCAAATTGCTGAGACGATAAAACCCTATGGGTATCGAACAATAGAGTTCATAATAATTCTTCTTTTTGACAAGTTGCACAAACTCAGATGGAACAGTTTTGGAAATTTGTAGCCGGGAGACGAGAAAGTGAAAGAATTTGCTTCCTGGGCAAATAAGTAGCGAACTACTATCCAATGTTGCATTCTGTCTCGC
Source organism: Architeuthis dux (assembly GCA_006491835.1). Lineage (NCBI taxonomy): Eukaryota > Metazoa > Mollusca > Cephalopoda > Oegopsida > Architeuthidae > Architeuthis > Architeuthis dux. The sequence goes on from VCCN01006896.1 coordinate 701,067, forward strand.
TGGCTTTTATGGGTCACATTGAGATCCACTTAAAGATAAGCGACCATGCATGAGTGCAAAAACTCATTAACATTACGTCTGTTGATTTTGTTATCTGCCATCATCTCTTTATATTCTTTGGGATCCTCTTGGTGTGTTGCATACTGTCAATAACACTGTGCAACACAAGTATCAGAATATTTAAATATATTGGACTTTTTTTGGCTTTTCATGTATTGTTGGTTTCAGTCAGGTTTTTAATAGGAAACCTTGCCATGACCTTTAAAAAAAGAGACGGTAGGTGGTACTGGGGAAAAGTCGTGCCCAAAGAGTTAAAATATGTAATTGTCACTTTCAGAAATGAAAAACATCAGTGGTTGTATAAAAAAATAATTCTAAAAATTATTGGTAGCCAGTCTGCAACAGGCATAACATACAGGAACCATTTTGTCTTCATATTATGCATCCAAAAATGTTTAACAGAAAAAAAATGTTCCATCAACTTCGTCACAATGTTCTTGCATGAATCCCATAAAAAAGTCATGTGTTCCAATCCAAAACTGTCACATTTAGTCTTGAACTTTACAATTTCAAAACTAGTTTTCCCTCTTTCTATAGACAAGGTTTACATTCTGGATTATTCTAAACTGTTCAACATTAACTGCAGATTCCTTGTGGCTCTATTGAATCTACATTCAATCTTCAATGGTGGTGTGATCAAGGTATTAAGTTAAAGTAAGTGTTTTGATAAAATTTTAAGTTTAATTAATGAATAATTCAATATGAATTGAAAAAGTTTATTTAAATTAAGTATTTTTTAGGTTGTCTTTTGTACAAGTGGAAAAGGTTTTGTGAAACATTAAGGAACGTTGTGAAAGTGATACAACACAAACCAGAGGCAGAAATATAGTAAATAGGATGATAGTTATTTGGACTTGGGATTCACTTCCACATATCAACAATGAGAGACCAGTGTCTATTGTGTTTGAACGTTTTAGTGCAAGTGCATTCTTCCAACTACAAATCATGCTTATGACTGTTTAGCAAAAAGTTACAAGATTTACATCAAGAGAAAAGTATTTTTTCTACAAATCCTATAAAGGTGGCATACAGAGTTGCAAAAGCTAAACATTCTCATAGCAGAAGATCTGATTCTACTATAGATTTAGTGAATCTGCCGGGGGGGGGGGGGTACTACTTTCTAAGGTGCCTTTATCAGATAAGATTTGTCACAGAATTCAGCAGAGGACAATGAAAAGATGAAAGGGAAGGAATTTGGGTTGCAGCTGGGCGATGCCACTGACAGGAATAAGGATAATTTATGATTCATTGATGCTGATAAAATTATAGATCTTCTATTTTGTGAGAGTATAACTGCAGGTAGAAAGGCTCAAGATTTGTTTGCGATACTAGACAATGAAAATAATCCAGTGTGGAAGAAGTGCGTAGGTATCTGTATAGATGATCGTCCTATGTCGGGAGCTTATGGAGGGTTGCAAGTACTCGGTCGAAGCAAAGCTGATGCATTGTGAACCTATTGTATAATTCACAGGGAATCACTAGCATCAAAACATCTAAACTCCAGTAAATCAGTCAACTATGAAAAATCGAGACTTTAATGGCTGAATTTTTATAAAGATTTATACGAAAATATGGTCGTGAGCTGCAGTAGTAGATCTTGTGAAAGTGTACTGTCTTGTATGTTCAAATTACGACAGGAATGTAGATCTTGAAAACAAGGGACACGAGTATGCCAAATACTTTGGATACAGATTTTTATTTTTTTTTTTTTTAAACCAAATTGGCGTATTTGTCTGATATCTTGAAAATTTGAATGTGTTAAATGTCTCCCTGAAAGGAGACATTTTGAAATTGGTAGAGAAGATTTCAGCATACAGGAAAAAATGACTTATGAAAAAGATGGTGACAAAGAGTGTTTCTCATTGTTGCAACAATGTGACATCCAAAGATATTTTATATCCTATCGCAGCTTAGCAACTGGTTCCAAAAATAATTTCAAGAATATAATATGAAGAAATTCCCATTGAGGGTCCAATCTCCATCTGACTTTACGTCTGTAGAGGAAGAAAATCCCATTGAGCTCTCTTGTGATAATACATTAGAAACTAAGTTTGCCAATATGGAATTAACTGAGTTTTGAATATCAGTGAAAGATGAATATCCTCTGCTAAAGCTCAATGAATCCTAATTCCATTGACTTATCTGTGTTTTCAGCTGTGATAAAAAAACAAGTATTGTGCAAAAATTGACGTAGAACAGGAAATGAGGGTAGCTGTCACCAGTTTGAATCCAAGATTTGAAAACAACAGGCTTATCCATCCCACTACTAGAAGAAATAAATGAATTTAAATTACAGGATTTATTATTTTGGTTAAAATTCGGTTAAGTAAAAGAAATTATGAAAAAATACATTTCCTGTAATTTGGGCTGGTTTAACTGCATCTGACTTGTTTCTTCCGGAAACTTTTTGTTTTTGAGAAAAAGTGAATTGGTTTTGTTGGTGATCGATTTACAGTATGTATAATGTAAAACTAGAATCTTACTTTGTATCTGTAAATTGAACATCGGGTGTCATTGAGACAAAGTAAATATCAGCTAAACTGGACCCTTATATTGTAAGTAAAAAATAAATAAGACTTTCACTCACATTTGCTTAATCGAGACATCACTGGGTTTTTTTTTTCTTAGTTTAAAAAAAAAACCCAAAACACCTAACCACAAGAATACAAATGCAGTTATTCAGTATTTTCTGACTTAGGGCGTTGCGAAAAAGTTTGGGAATCACTTAATTAGGTGATGAGTTGAAGAAGTTGGCTTTTGTGGTGCCAAGTGCACTTGAGAAATCCACACCACAAACTCGTGTGCAATGAAGCCTGACCTGTTAAACTCATTTTCAAATGGGTGTTAGATTACAGACTTAGTCTTTAGTAATTAAATGATATCAACCAGCAAGTTTTGGGATTTTTTTTTTAATGCGCACACATTCGTTTTCTAACATTCAAAAAAAAAAAAAGAAATATTAAAATATTTATTTATTATGCTTTTTCTTAATGCCCTTGCATCTTGCATCTAAATTCAACACTTGTTGCGTCTGATATTGTACAGCGAATTACCAGGGTGACTCTTAACCCGGGCATCAAACCAAGTTAAGGACCTGTTGTGTAATCATGGTTAAAAAGAGTAGCCTAGAAATGAGTTTATTTTTAAAATTATTTTCCTTCATGTCAGCTTATTTTAGAAGCTAGCAAGTTGTAATTTTGAAAGAACGTCTCTCTAGGTTTGTTTTAAATACAATGTAAATCTCGTGCTTCAAAACATAATTGAAGTTGTGTAAAATCTTATTTTTAGTTGATAGGGGACATAATGATATGCAAAATAAACACATTTTCCATGGGACAAAACCTTTGTTGAGCAGTTTAATCAATCAAGGGAGATGTTCACGCTAGGATCACACTCTGCTGATTCCCAAGCAAATTGAGAAGATGAAACACAATATTAAGATTGATGAAATGCATTTATTTCTTAAAAAAGTTGCGACCTTTATTCACTTGCTGTTTTGAATGTCACTTGAAAAACGTGCAAAATGTACAGAAGAATAGTCTGTTGTGATTTCAATCAGCTTTTACATGTCAAAATCATCTCTCTGAAAGAAAGAAAGGAAAAATTAATGTTTAGCCAAAACACCACATTAAAAATTTGTTAAAGTAAACGTGAGCAACCTGATTTTAACCAAACATTGAATTAATTCTGAATCAAGTCAAGACGAGTATTAACAAAATATATCTTTATATTACGGATATGTACACTGCAATCAGGCAGAGGTGGGGGTTGATCAGTCTACCAAAATATACAATTGGGGTTATTTTAAAGATGGCCGGGAAGAGATAAAAAAAAAAAAACCCTCTTTATCAGAGATGGGTTTTTATAAATTAATATAAGCAAAGCATCTTGATAGATATGTACATGCTCAAAGCCTACATTTGTCTTTCTATGTAGGATATTTGTCTAGAGGAAAGGTAATTACAATTTAAAAGTCTTACCAACAGCGTAAATGAATAAAATATTCTCTCAAGCGAGTTTATGGTTATTGGGTATAAGAAAGAAAGGCCTACTTATTAAGACAAATCTCTTTTCCAGATCAACTACACAACCCAGCTCTTGGGAGAAACCTAATATTTATACTATTTTGATAGATAGTTTAAAAGCCGTTAGTACAGAATACTAAAGTTTTTCACATTCCATTAAATTGAAATTGAACCTATGAGAACAGGACAAGGGAAGTCTAAATGTTGAGATTTGTGAATTCTATAAACACAAATTGGCTGACTGCAATGGACATGAATTGAAATTTTTAATGTTGGAATTTGACTGAAAAGCCGCTCATATCTTAGGACTGAAGGAGTTACGTCCCTTGTCAAAGCCACAAAACTTCAGATTTCCTGATGACGAATAGCTGTGATTTTATTTACTTCTTCCACGTCTGTTCAGCACATAACAATAATTCTGCATTATGTACAGTTTGAGAAAGTAGTGAAATAAGAATAACCCTTGACACAAATGAAAGGTAAATGAAAATTAGTTTTGAATTGTATTAATGAGATTTGTCTTTTCTGTCTGAATATAGATAAAAGGTTATGTCACTTATTTTCTAAAGTTGGAAGCTTGAGAAGCAGCATGTTGGTTAGGAAGCTGGAGTTCATTCCTTGCTGGGTGTCTTGGCCTTGTGCCAGACTAAGCTTAGCAAATATCTATAGTGTGTGTGTGTGTGTGTGCTGATAGAATCATTCATTTTCTTTCATTCAACAATGAAGTTGATTTCTTTTTAGAGGTTCATAACACCTTGTATTAAACCTCTGCCTGACTTCCAAATTCAACATTATTCCAATGCCTGTGTTGGGTAGATCTGAGATAAAGCTCGGATTATCTCCCCTTCTGGCAATCCTGAGCTGAAGCTAGCTAAATATTTCCACTGAAAGCAGAACAAATGGGAGAAATGGACTCACAATATCATTGTATTCAAGGACGTGTTTTCTGATGGCTGAAGTATCTGTCCACGTGAGAAAGTCTTCCATGTTTCTAAAAATGAGAAAAGAAGAGAAACTGAAAATAATTTTGATGAAGGAACAGAAAACAAATTAACATTTTTATAATTTTCATGTAATGAATCCCTATCATCATACTTTATATAAGTCAAGAACACAGAAAAGAGGGCTAAAAACTTTAATCATTATTTTACTTATTAAGTGAAAATCCTTAAATAAGGAAAACTTCCTCTTGGGTTACTAAATAATCACAAGTATGTTTTTTTATTTTGTTTAACTGCTGCACAGGCCATGTCTTCATTAAGTGGCCTCCTGTCACCAATGTAATGTTCTGATATAGTATTATTATTATTATTTGTTTTCAATAGCAGATCTTAGTGGTGTAGCGGTTACCAGTGTGGAAAACAGAATCAGTGACCAGGCGAGGCTGCTTATTGCACTAATTCCCTTGGGAAAGGTACAAATCCACTTCTCCTCCTCCTGCTATGAGTAAATAGCAGGGCAGTTGGAGCCCTTTAACCCTGCAAGGCAGTCCCTCATGTAGGGCGTGGGGCTAGCAACACCACCCCATAAAAACCTTGTTGCAGCTGAAACCACAGTGTGGCCCTATGCTCCACAATCTTATAGGCTGGAAAATTGACATGTTTTTCTTCTTCTTCTTCCCACAGAAGTTGGATTAGGATTTTAGCATAGCCACCCCCCTCCCCCACCTCTTTTTAAAGAATACATTTTTAAAAAGAAAAAAAAAAAATCAATAAATCTTTAACAAATGAAAATCTTTTTTTAAGAGAATGAATTTTCTTATAGGACATCTTGAACTGAAATCCGAACTTATTATATTATGACATTGCTAGACAACCATCAACCTAAACTGTCAACATCAACATAGGTTTCTTCAGTTTTTAAGTGGGTTTGGCTGGCTATATATGTGTCGTGCATACAGACCACACCAATGGAGCTAGATGGGCTGAATATTTAAACTTTGGCAATCATTACCTTTCCTGTTTCCATATGGCCGACACTTCAGCCGTTCTGATAGCGGAACCGACCGAAGTCATCAGCTGCTGCTGATGGCAAATTTAAAGTCAAAGAAAGTAATGAGAAGATTCCTCAGAACGGCAGGTCCATTTTTGTTTCATGTTTTAAGTGGTCGACTGATATCGGACAATCTCATGCAGATTAAGAGACTAGGGGTTTTATTTTAGTTTTTTTTATTCAAGCAAAAGCTTGATAAATACAAATGAACAAAGGATAAGTTAGGGGTAGTATTTTAAATTCGCCACCATCAGCAACAGCCAATGACTCAGGCTATTCCTCTATCAGCATTGGCAGCCATATGGAAACAGGAAAGGTAATGATTGCCTAAACTTTTACTCATTATGTCTTTATTGTTTTTTTAAAATTCTCCTCAAAATAGGTTTTAGTACACCTACAACAATGGGTTCTAAAG
>VCCN01006896.1:707568-720840 GCA_006491835.1 Architeuthis dux
GATCAAAAACAATCTTTAAATAAGAGATTATTTTCACCTATGTCCCTGTATTCAATGGAAATAGCTGTTGTATGTATATCTAGGTTTTAAGCGTGGGGGGGGGGGTTCAATTTACAATGTAAGTTTATGCTAAATTGGTCCCTTAGTTTGGGTCTTGCAGTGTTCACGCTTGTTTTTTTAAAAATTCGGACCTTTTTAGTGATCACTGCCCAACAAAAGGCGAGAGAAGTAATTTATTCATTGATCACCCCCTTTTCCAATTTTTTAATTGATCACCCCATCACATGCTGCCAATAGACATTATGTGACACATTTTTTAACATATTTTGCTCTCAGACTCTTCTTCCTTTCAGATTTGACAACTGGACAGAATTGCCTATTGAGCACTCAGAGAGCGCATACCCCCTGCCATTGTCACTCACGGTGTGGTGGAGACGTAGCTACTATGTAGCGGAGGTAATTGTGCACGGAGCCATCCCAAAATGTAATCACTTCTTTTGTAAGCCCATTGCCCACCCTCTCACAAAACAGATGGAAAGACAGGGTAATACACAGATCCCTTTGTTGGCTATAAGAGATAAACATTTAATCAATCAAATGTGCTTTGACAGTGGCTGAGAGTTGCATTTCATTTTGTTAACATTACATTGAGGCTTAAGAAAAGCAATACTATATCAGATTTGTCCAGAAGGGGAGATAATCAGGGCTTTATCTCAGAGGCTTACCCAACACAGGCATTGGAGTAGTGTTGCATTTGGAAATCGAGTCTTGAGGCAGCCCCCCCCCCCTCAAGAGGCTGCTATTGAGATAAAGTTTGGATTATCTCCCCTTCTGGCAACCCTGTACCTGTCTAGTCATGGGGAGAGAAAGAAGATCAGTTTTGGTGTGAGTATTACTCACCAGGGATTTTCCTACAGAAAATTCATGGAAGGTAGCTTAGCTTAGCCTGGTACAAGGTCACTATAGTTGGGCAGACAGTAAAGATTGAACTCACTACAATAGTGAATAGCCTGCAAGACTGGCTTGCTAACAACAACGATTCTACAGCATCCACCCTGAAGGTAGAGTGGGTGGGCCCCTCCTATAGTATTGTCCATACTAACAATAACAATAGCAACTGATTTCTATGAAGAGGAAAGAATAATGAGAGCAAGAAAGATAAAAATGATGATATTGAAACTAAATGGAAAAGGTTTGGAACTGACCTGGTGAGTAAAAAGGCTGGATCTGTGATCATTTCTGGTCCAACTCTGACATCTGGGAGAAAAGGGTTAAAGAAAATAGGGAGGAACACTTTGTAGAGACACATTTACTAATTAGTATAAATTAGCAAATGTCTTTTTATGATTCAGGGCTTCTCAAACTAGGGTTTCCAACCCCCAGCCCAGAGGGGTTAGAGAAATATTGTTTTGTTTGTTTTTAAGAATTATTAAGCAGCTGTTTATTTATTATCTCTATACAAAAATGTACTCCTTCTGGTGCTTATTGTAATGGCTTGATGCTATTTAATAATTAAAAAAAGAAATTCTGTTTTGTTACGTTTAGTAATTCATTTTCAAAATCTAATATTTTTTTCTTAATAAACACTGTAAAACTTATTATAGATTATAAATATGTTGCAATTTTTGGGGGTCTCTATTTGTTTTTATGTTTAGTTATTGTTACCATATTTAAAAGTAACAATTTGATTTTTAAAAATTAAATTCAGTACTCTGTAGCAAAAAAATGTTTGACCGATTGTGTCAAAAATTAAAAATAAAACAAATTGACTTTACAATGTTGAAACGCTGGGAGTAATTTTAATTCTTTTCTTGTAGTTTTACGTAATTCAAGGGAAATAACTCATTTTTTTTCTATAACAACGAACAAGGGGTCACAAAACTTTGTCTCGTCAAAGGTGGTCGAGAATAAAAACAAATTGGAGAAGCCCGGTGATAAACCAGGGCAAAACATTCATATTTAAAATGTAGTTTTGACAACATTCTTTGTCATAGAAAAAAAATGAGTTATTTCCCTTGAATTACGTAAAACTACAAGAAAAGAATTAAAAGGCAAAATTACTCCCAGCGTTTCAATATTGTAAAGTCAATTTGTTTTGTTTTTAATTTTTGACACAATCGGTCAAACAAATATTTGGGCACAGAGTACTGAATTTCATTTTTTTAAATCAAATTGTTACTTATTCTTCAGATAATTCAAGCTGAAAAATTGATTTTCCATTTGAACAATACAATAACTAGTTCTGTAGTGCCCAACAAGGTTTAAGTAGATTCTCATTTATATATTAATGTTTGTATCTATCACTGTATCTACAGTATGCATAACATTTCTTTTAGTCTCCACAAAGCACCCGGACTCACAACCTTCAGAACCATTAATGGAATGATAGGACTATCTATGCCTGGGTTGCCAGATTTGGCCAGAAGGGGAGATAATCCAATTAATCTCAGAGCCTTAACCCAGTGGCTTTTAAATGCGGTTAGCTTCTAAGGGAAACTGCAGGATATTCGAAAATGTTAATAATTCCAGCCAATCGTAATTCAATGCGCTGATGCACGGTCACAGTAAGAGGAAACAACATCTAACATATTGTTAATATCTCTTTCCTTAAGGGTTCAACACCACCTTTTCAAAATTTGATGGCGCTCGGTCTATTACATTCTGGATTGTTCTAGAACTGTGTTGAACATTCTCGGTACCCAGTAGTTACATAGATTCTGTGACCTCAATGAAGATTAAATTAAAATGTGTGTGTTATCAAGCTATTAAGTTAAATGTTCAAATAAAAATGTTTATTTAATACAAGTAAATTAATATAAGATATTTTTTTAATTAAGTACTTTTTCAGACTTGAGGTGTCGTCCAAAAATCTTTATACACTAAGGGAACCATGATTCGAAAAGGTTCGTCTTAACCCCTGCCTCCAGACTCGCACGATTTACAAAGTCGACACTATTCCAATGCCTGTATTGGGTAATTGGGTCTCTGAGATTAAAAAAAAGCTTAGATAATCTCCTCTTCTGGTCAAATCAAACTGGAATAATACATTTGCCACAAACAGTATTTAGCCACTGACAATTTTATGCTGCTTTTTCCACATTGAGAACATTACAAAATGCTGGAGTTCAAGTAAGAGAATTGACAAAAGTGAAGGCTACAAAAAAAGACGAATCAGTTTCAAAAGGAATTGAGTGAGATTTTTTACTGAACTTCCAATTTTAAATATGGAATTATAATTAAAAATCCTTTTTTTCTAACACTTTTATATATAGAAAACTTCCTCTCGGGTTACTGAATTATTACAAGGGTATTATATAGATTGATAGATGGAAATCAGATAATTATTATCGGGGTGACCATCTTGGGGGTATCTTAATCAATACCTCTGGCTACAATACTTTTTCGGCTACTTAAAAGTCACACACAGATAAACAAAATCAGACTAGTAGTATTATATAGATATATATTTTTTATTTTTAGAAATTTCTTTCTGGATTGAGGAATCCATAAATGTTTCTATTATACAAGGAGTTGGGCTTAATGTCTTTCCCAGAGGAAATATCACCAATGGTGGACAGCTATGATTTTTAATAATTTTATCTGTTCTACTTATTGTTCTTCACCAGGGTTGCCAGATTTGGTCAGAAGGGGAGATAATACAAGCTTTATCTCAGAGACTTACCCGACAGAGGCATTGGAATAGCGTCAAATTTGAGAATCGAGCCAGTCTGGAGGCAGCCTCTTGAGACGGCCCAGCTCAGGAAGTTGATATTGACCCTCTGCCCGTGTTGGGTAAGTCTCGGAGATAAAGCTTGGATTATCTCCCCTTCTGGCAACCCTGCTCTCCACACACCTATCTCATAATTTAAATATGAATAGATTCATTGTAATAAATTACTTATTACTAACACAACAAACTCTAAACACAACATCAGTTGCAATGATGACAACACCAATCAACACCATTATTAATTGGCAGTTCACAAAGTAAATGAGTTAAGCCAACTATAACAAAAAGTCCAAACACATTAATTCAGGGTCATTTTTGTTGTCATTTAAAATACTTTGGTTTCTATGGTTGTTAAGAAATTGGATTATATTTCTTTAGATTGGCAGCTGAAAAGAACATAAAAATTCCAATTTTTTCAAGTTAGAAATTCTTTTTTTTGTATTAAATTTATATTCACAGAATACACAAGCACATAATAATGGGACCGTGTTAATTCAAATTCAAAGAATATAACTAACTTTTGGTTCAAGTTAGCAGTCTGGAATAGATAAGATAGACACGTTCATATTAGTGTTTTTTAGATCTTTAAGATTTTACAGAATTTTTTTTTAGACACAATAAAGAATGCAATGCATCAGTGTCAGTAACACCCCCCCCTGCTTTTTTTTCCACTTGTTTTTAAATGTCAGGATAAAATAAGATGAACCAAAATATTGCAGCATTGGAAACAAAAAGAAAGTGAGTGTGTCCGAGTGTGCCTGAGTGCTTGGATTATTTGGTCATAAAACAAAAACTAATGAGCAGCATTTTATTAGAAATAAGCCAATTTTAAAACCCAATTTCTCTAAATAAAAACAAGTTTTGAAGCAGCGGTAAAAATTGTGCAAATTGAAGTAAAGAAACCATGAAAAATATTTCCTCGTTTTCCTTCATTTTGGCAAAAAATGATGTAAATTAACAAATATCCAATTTTTTTTAATTACACATTTGTTTTTTAAAAATTCCTAATATAATTAATGGCTATGTTAAAAGTGGCTCAGACAAATGCAAATTGAAAGTTACTTTAATCTGAGCAGTGTACATCAAATTTGGTCTGTTTGTATCCATATAGACGGAGAGAGGATGCAATTTTATAAAACATGTTTGTAGATAATATTTGATTACAAAACAAAGTAGAATAATTATGCCTTTTGAAATACTCATACAATTCTCTAATAGGTATTGAACCCCCACACACAGCACCATTACTACTACCTGATCACTTAATAGGGAACGGATGTGATGAAGAAGAGCAAAAGCAAAAACCAAGTAAAAGGATACGTCCTTGTTGCACAAATTTTGTAGCAGTCTTCAGGTCTTCAGCCATGTGACATCTGACCATCACAACTGGCAGCCGACGTCTGAAATAAAGAAAATTGTGAAAAGCTTCAATTTATTGAAGATAGAAACATTTGCTTATGAACTGAAACCATCACTGAACATTTATAAAGCAGATGATGACAGATGGGTAATTTTACTATAAATGATGGAGAGTGGCTGTTCATCTGCTGATATTGAACTTTTTTTCAATTTTTAAGAAAAGGTAAAAATATGACTCAAATACACACAAAAAATTCTGTGCAGTTTATGGAGAAGGTAGAAAGAATGATTGAATATGTCAAAAATAGTCTTAAAAGATTTCTCTCTGAACGATGCTCCACGGTCGGGTAGACCAGTTGAGGTTGATAGTGATCAAATCAAGAATTGCTTGAGAATAATGTTATATGTTATACAATGCAGGATAACCAACATAGTCAAAATATCCAAATCAAGCAGTGAAATTCATTTGCACCAGCTTGGTTATGTTAGTCACTTTGATGTGTGGCTTTAAACAAAAAAAAAACACTGGACCGTATTTAAATATTCTGCCGTTGAAACATTGACAGGTGATGAAAGGTAAGTACTTTACAACAATGTGGAATGCAAGAGATCATGGGGCAAGTGAATTGAACCACCACTGACCACTGCTGGTCTGGACATCCACAGAAGTTATTAAAGTTGTCATCTGGATTGTGACTTGTTGGATGCATTTTGGCCAACTGCTAAGTTGGGCTATCTTTCGACAGAGGGACCCATGCCATTTTTAGCATTTTAAACCATTGGCGATATTTGGTACTGAAGAACAAATGCACAAATTTCTTTTGCTTTTAAGAAAACTTTGTTTTTTCAGCATTATATATATATATAAGTAAATAAATACGAACACAATAATTAAAGGAAATTTATTTATATAAAACAACTGGCTCCGTCTGTCACTGTTTCCCAGTACCCCTCCCCTTAAACAATTGTGCAGCTCAACCAAATTTGGTATGCATACTCAGTGGACATAGGGGAAGAACTTGGATTACTTGGTTTTCCCAAAAAAGATTTTTTAAAGATATTTTAGAGGGGTGTCTATTAACAATGTTTATATTTGATAATATGATGTGTAATAAAAGTAAGTTGTTCTGGATTCTTAGTATCTAATTATTTTCTTTGATAAGTGGAAAGGGAAAGATCTAGATCTGATTTTAGTCATTTTCCTTTGTTTCAGTTATTAATAACAAACTTGGCTACACTGGATTCTGAAAAATTTGTTTTAGTTGAATATTCAAAAAAATTAGATAATTTTCGCAAGTAATTGTTTCTGCTTTCAATCCATAACACCTTTGTTTCCTCTGAGATTTATCAGTTTTCAGAACACACTCCCACTTTTAATGTTAAAGTTATTTTTTGTGAATGTTTTTCTTTTTTCGGTTAAGCAAATGTAATTTAAAGTTATAAAGTAAACAAAGTTACTCCATAAAAATTTATCTTTAAGTTTTTGACTGCAGTCAACAGCCGTCATCAGTCATAAACTGTAATTATTACAGTATGATAGTAGTCTTGCTATGGAATCAGATCTTTTCAAATAACTGTATTTAGGCATAAATTTAAAAATTTTTTAATATTTCTCTAAATACTGAATCTGACATTCATTTCTTTCAGAATTTTAAAGTTTCCAGTGTGAATAATTTTCTGGAAAATTTGTTTTAGTAGAATATTCGAAAAAATTCGATAATTTTTGCAAGATTTGTTTTTGCTTTCAATCCATGAGCCCTTCCTTCGAAGCATTAGCTTACTTCGTTCTTTTCAGTTACTTTGTTATTTGTAAAAAAAAGAATATTGGGCAATTCTTCATTTTGTGAACACAAACATTTTAACCAGTATCGAAATCGACTATGAATGCACAAAAGGACAAAAACTATTTGGTTACACCGGGTGATATTCAAAGCAATAACAATGTAATTTATGTATTAACTTTTTCACACACTCACTGATGTTAAAATTCCACACAAAAGTTGTACGCCGATTTTAACATCGAATAAGTGAGTGTGTGGAACTTTACAATTCTTATTTAATACAATTAGTCATTTGTACAGTTAGTCACTTGGTTTTTGCCCTTTTGTACTTCTGTAGTCAATTTTTACAATGGTTAAAATTTTTGACTTCACAAAACGAAGGATTGCCAAATATTTTCTTATAAACCCAAACTTCAACTTACAAACATTTCAATAACCAAAAACTGTGCGGACTATGTTGACCAGTCTGAGGGTGCGTGCTGACCTGTGAGTGTGTTTGAACCTGCCTGAGGATGTGTGACACCCACGCCTAGATTTGATCACACAACCTGCCAGTTAGTACACTCATTTTTCGCTCGTGCCACCCCCTCCCACTGGTTGTGTTGTGTAAGAAGACATATTAAAGAACTTGTTTTATTTCTGTATTGTCAAATGTACAGTTTTTTTCTTCCCAGGCAATGCCAGGATTTCCTGCTAGTATTATATAAAACAACTGGCTCTGCCACTGTGTGAAAAAAGTAATAAGATTTGTTTCATTCTAATTTATTCATTTAATTATCAAAAAAATTGTTCTTAAAAGAAAAAAAAAATTATTATTATCATTAAAAATAAAAATTATTATTATCATTAAAAATGATTAAAGATCTTACGTAAATTTTTTCTGCTTTTAAGAAAACTTTGTTTTTTAATAAAAGATGTATTCATATTGAAAATATTAGAAAGTGTCCCCGTTTCTAATATTTTTGTATGTTTTCAATATGAATACATCTTTTATTAAAAAACAAAGTTTTCTTAAAAGCAGAAGAAATTTACGTATGATCTTCCATAGCAAATATCGCCAATGGTTTAAAATGCTGAAAACAGCATTGGGTCCCTCTGCCGAAATGAAAGCCCTCAGTTGGTTTTACTGCCAAACGGTCCTCCTTGATCTCCATTATATTCTGCTTGGATCTATGCATCTTTTTATATACAGATAATTTAACTTGCAACTCTTGACCTTCTGTAGCACTTTTGCTTTTAACAGATCACCTTTTGGTGTTCGTCCCAATGGGGATAGTAAAACGTACCAGATTTCCTAACAAATACAAAAGATTTCCAGGCTGAGAATAGCATTCTAGACATTTGACTTTTGCTCATTCTATTACACCGGTGCTAAAACTATACAAATTTAAATAAAAAACAATCACTAGATCATGAAAATAGAAAGCTTTGGGAAATATCAAATCTATTATAGTTTCAACAGAAATGTCCATCAGTTCTTTTAAATTGATTATATTACAGAACCTTAAGAAAATAACCCTGAAACGGACTATCCGGAATGCCATAAAACCAAATGTTGAAATCCTGAATGATCAGAATCCTGAATGGTTGAAATAACAAAACCCACAATGCCGGAAGTTCAATATCCTTAAAAACAAAGGTAGACAACTTGAAAACACGAATCATCCTTTGCTTGATACTGTTTGACTTTTATAATGTCAGTCTTTTGTACAGTATTCCCTACAACAAAATGGAAGAGATCTGGGAAATTATTCCCCAAGAAGAATTGGACGAAAATCTGATATAACAATTATTATTAGCAAGTTGTCTTTTGATATGTGTTTACATTAAAAAAAAAAAACTAGTTAATTTTCCCCGCCCACACCAAATGTATAAACAACCAGAAAACAACAGAAATTGGATTAATTTAATTTAAAGTATTTATTCTTTGATTACAGAATTTATTTAAGCCTACTTTGTAAAAAAAAAAAAAAAGTATATATATAATGGAAAGATTTTTTTCTATTGAACCTCTGCCCCACTCACAGACTCGTTTGATTTCCAAATTCGACACTTTTCCAATGGCTGTGTTGGTAAGTGTCCGAGATAAAGCTTGGATTATCCCCTCTTCTGGCCAAATCTGGCAACCCTAACACAACTTCTTGTAAAAAAAAGAAAAAGAATTCATTTCCTTACCTGCAGAATGATGTTGATGTAACCTTATTTGCGAGCTGAAGATTCTGCTTGGTTGGAATGAGTCCCATGGAATACCTGAGGAAATACAAAACACATAGAAACAATCAGAAAAGAGAAAATATCATATTTGCAGCCAATCAGCATGCGTGTACAGACACTCCCCCAATGAGTTGTTCAGTCTGACCATGCATTGGCATTTTTATAAAAATAAGTTTTATGAAAACTTTACCAATATTAAATTTCAAATTATTTTCCCATCATCATGTGTATAATATAGATATATATCAAGTCAAGTTTATATATTCAAGGAATAACGTATATGCCATTCTATAAGACAAATGGTTTACAAGAATATTTGGACGAGTACCACTCACTGCAGCTCATACTAGCCCCATAATTTTCTGCATCAAGGTTTGGTAGACAGCCCCCTAGTCATAATACCAGTACATTGGACGCAGTGTAATATTTGCAAGGTTTTTTTTAATTAATTGACCGTTTTATATACTAACATATATGGCAAAATGGTTTATGTGTTTGAACAAGGTTACTGTTCTTATAGAGTCTTGAATATATTTGAATAAAGGAATCGAAGAAATGTAAAAAACACAAACTGAATTACTTGATCTTCTTGATTAGACTCCATTCTTTATGAAATTCAAAGAACAAATCCAAACATTTATTTTTAAGGTGAAACATTCATTCTATGTAACCAAATAACAAACAAATTTTCATTACACATCTTCTATCTTGTGCTCCAATAAGTTTTTGGGATATATGTTCTCAAGTTGTATGAAATATGAAAATTGTTGTAGCTCTCTAGCAAGAGCAGCTGACAGGTATTTGATGTTGCCTAGAAGAGCAGAGGAGAGAACAACTACCAACATTTAAAAATATTTTCTTTTTAACTTTTTTGTTGCCTCAAAGCACAAACTAAATGAAATGCACTGGAATCTGTCTCTCCTGGTTTGGGGGGATACAAGATTATTTCTTTACTAGCTGGACTGGGGGAAATTCCATGGGTGCTGACAACTAAGATATCATCATTACAGCACATGTGTGAACAGACCAAGACTCCAGACTAACTTTTTTTACCATCGTCCCGGAACTGTCCAGAAAAACAATTTTTCTTTTTTTTTCTAAAAAAGAAGATATCTTCCTGGCACGCCGCTGGGATGGAAGTGATTTAATATTTTTATAAAATCACTTCCATCCTGGAGGCATCCTGGGGAAGATATCTGTTTGGGACGACAGGACAACGTTAATTTTGAGCCCTGGAACAGACCCCCTGCCAAAGCAATGTACTGGATTTGGCTTGCGGTCTGTGGGGGCCGACATGATTTAATACATGGATTCAATAAAGAATCAAAAACTGATTTAAACATAAATGTAAACATGTTTAGAGAAGGTTCTCGATGTCTGCCAATATACTAATATGAACTTCGAGGCCCCTAAAATCATGGTGCCCTGGGCAACTGCCCAGTGTGCCCATGCGATAAGAGGGCCCTGAATGAATTCTACAGGTGTTGACAATTAAGATATCATCATTACTCTCACATATATATTTCTGCAATTAAAGTATATCATTTTCTTAAAGTAATTTGTTACCTATGGGAGGTACGAGCTCTGTTCGGAAAGTATCCAGCCATTTTGAATATCTCGAGAATCGGTTGTGCGTCCTTGCTGTAACTTGGCAACCAATCAGAGAGAACCTTACTGTGCATGCATGAACAGAAACTGTCCCAATGAGTTGATCAGCCTGCCCATTATTCGCATGCAGGGATTTTTGGCAAAATATTGCATCACCCAAACAGTGGCACTCTCACCCTAAAGCATAACGGTTGTACATAAGAACCAGGAGAATACTAATATAAGGATACTAAAAAGAAAAGGAAAAACCTGTAAATCTCAAGTGGGAGCAACGGACACAGATTTTATTTATTTCAACTACCCTCACTAGTTGATTATGGATAAAATTTTAATTTAAAAAAAAAAATATCTTAAAGATCCTGCTTGTTGTTTTCCCACATGTCATCGCTTACCCAGGATGCACACATACCCTGGCGTCCAATTCAGGAGAAAGTGAGACTCCTCAGATCAGGTGACCTTCTTCCATTGACACAAGGTCCAGTACGGAAGATTCTGTGCCTATTGAAGACGTCTTCAGCAATGGACATTGGTTAAAATGGGTACTCTGACTGGTCACTACACAGCCACATACACAACAAGGATCGATATACTGTGTGTTGTAACACATTTCTTCCTTCACCTTAATTAAAGCTATCTGCAAATTGTGCCATAGTAGCCCTTCTGATGGCGGGAAAGTATCTGTTCACGTTTCGCATTGATAAGTCTTGGCTGCCCAATGCCTTGTCGACAGTTGGTGATTTTTCCCTACTCGGACCACTGCCGGTAGGTACTCACCACAAATGAACAGCAGCCATGCTATTTTGGAAATGCTTTGACTTAATCTTCTGTCCATAACAATTTGGCCTTTTTCAAAGTCACTCAAATCTTTCCTCTTGCCCATAACTATGGCATCCAATATATCAAAAAGAAGTACTCAAAGCCGGCTTAGCTACTTTTATACTTCTAACCCTGACATACATGGTTGTTACAAGACAGTAGCTGTCAGTCTTGCCACATGTCGCTGGTCATAATGTTTTGGCTCATCAGTGTATATTCTTCAATGCCAATTTTAATCATCTATTTTGAAATTTTTGCATACATTTTTTTAAAAATGATTTTATAATTTATTGATTACATAACATACACTAATAGGCTTGTTCCCACCAACCTACCTAAGTTCAGTAGGTTTAATGCTTTCAGTATTCCCATATTGCCTCAAAACACATTGATTTTACAAGTACGGAAGATTCTGTGCCTATGAGTCCATCGATGATTCTGTTGAAATTGGAAAACTTTATATCATTACAAAATAAAGATGAAGACAAAAACATAGGAATAGGATTTTAGGAATATTGTTGGATGGTAGTAGTTAATTGAATTCAGTGGATTTGGGTCCACAAATCAATCTTGCCAAACTAATAAAATGCACAAGAAAGGAATCGAATTCCTCTGATCACAACTTCTTTTTCCTCAGCCATTGCATTACAAACAAAATGGCAAAGAAGAAGATAAATATTTTTCACACAGAATCTTGGATTTTACAATGTTTTTATACATTTGATAAAAAACTAGCATTATCTGTAATTTTAATCAGTTCATAAGTTGATATGACACCATTTGAAGTGTAAATAATGGTTCCTTTTTTCCTGTGTTATTAAAAAATATTAATTACTTTGTATTTTGTTCCTCACTTGGCAAAATACATCTGGGATTCTGGGATTCAGCTAACATTGGAATATATTACAAATCTTATGAATAAATAATTCATGAATTATACTTTTTATGTTTTAATCTCAAATTGCTTTTCTTGTGTGAGTGTGAGTGTGCGGGCGTGTAACACAAGGTGGTGGTGGTGGGTGGCTGTGGACCCAAGGGATTATGATGCAATCAGTAAATAAGGAAAAACGTGGGGGTTGTGGAAGTTATCCAAAGACACAAAAGCACATTGACAAGAATTTTAGGGTAGGATTTTTTCCCAGGAGACGAAAACAATTCAGGGACTGTTAAGCAAAAAGAAATGTAAGTAACCAAAATAAATTGGTCAACAAAGTTAGTCCAAACTCTGCCTGGTAGGGTTCTGTGATTATAGAAGATAGAAGTGGGACTGACACTTGATAGTCAGGAGTTGGAAACTGTGTGAACCAAGGATTTACAGCTGTTAGTGGTGTTACAATGTTACATGACATTAAAAAGTGTCGGGTAATGTGTTTATGGTGGTGGGGGCTGGTGGTGGTGGTGATGAAGAAAGGAGCATGACTGTGGCTGCCTTTTAGCTCCCCCTACCCACCTCAGGACTCATGGATGAAGTCAGATGGAGAGGATGTCTACAAAAGATGCTGTTAGCCAAGATGTCATTACTCAATACTGGCACAAAAAAAAAAGAAAAAAAAAGAAGAAAAAAAGAAAGAAGATATTGGGAAACAAAAGTATATACACACACACACACAAACAAAAACTGTACTTGGGCACAAATAAGCCTTATATAATATATATAATGGCCCCGAGGGCCTAAAAGTTGTGAAAAACCCTCCAAAATATTCATTTTCGAAACCAAGCCATGATATATATATATATATATATATATATCAGAAAAAAGGTAAA
>VCCN01006896.1:755963-768060 GCA_006491835.1 Architeuthis dux
CAATGAGAACAGAGAGAGGGGGAGAGAAAAAGACAATGAGAACATAGAGAGGGGGAGAGAAAAAGACAATGAGAACAGAGAGAGGGGGAGAGAACAAGACAATGAGCACATTGAGGGAGGGGGAGAGAAAGAAAGAAGACAAAATAAAATCTGTGGCAGAATCCCTTTTGAAATCTTATTCTCTGTGACTGCTGAAACTATATCCTGTTGTGGCTGTGAGTAACTCAGTCCTTTGCAAACAGGACTCACTGTGCTATTATCTACCTACACAAAGTGTGGAAATTTGGTACAAAAGACATTAAAGTCTGCATCTCACTGATCACCATGGCCCAGTGGTAGAGTGTTCACCCCTTGTTCGGTAGGCCATGGTTCAATCCACTGCTGAGTCATACCAAAGATTATAAAAATGACACTCACTATGGACGGAGATTGAGGAACATCTCCATGAGGCTAAGTGGTTATGGCTAAATCACAGTGGATACACTGGTTCTTGTAAGATCACTAAAGTTGAACAACATCAAGCCTGGTCAGGTCCTAGATGGGTGACCACTGGGGAATACCAGGTACCATAAGCTGAATGAAGCTTCGACAAGGTTGGCAAGCAGGAAGTGGATTTTACTAATAATTGCCTGTTCAAACTAAACATTCCTAATGCCATCTAACAGCAAAAGCGAACAAACTTTTTGGTTACTCAATATTACAATATTCACTTTCCAAATTGTCTTTTTTTTAACAACAACAACCACCACCACCACCACACACACATGTAGTAGTAGTTGTATTATAACAAATACAAATCATATATAAGAAATCCAATATATGTTATTGAAAATATTTAAGTAGTGCTTGACATATGAAAAAGTTAATTTTATTATTAACACTATCATTTGGAGCTAATATTCCATATTGAAACAAGTTCTTATCAGTAAGCTGATTACGCACATTTCATGCTTAGCAGTTGTTGGGTCGGCTGACCTGACAACTGCTAAGCAAGAAACGTGCGTAGTCAGCTTACCAATAAGAACTTGTTTCAATATATAATATATATAAAACATATCTATAAGAGAGAAAAAGAGCAATTTTCCTCCAATTAGATCTCCGTTCCCTCCAGGTGAAAGTAAGATAACAATAACACTAAGAAGAATAGACAAAAAAATGAGATTTTTTTTTTCATATAAACATTGGAGAATGTGAGAGATCTCTTCTATCTTATTGCTAGGGTCTAGTTTATTGTTTGTATATTCCCACCAAAAAACAACATTTCACTTAAAATGGTTCAGCAGTTTATTTTCTTTATTGCACACACACACACACACACACTCACTTTTCTTCTTTGTTTTCTCTCTAACCCTGGTCTAATAACTCATATAGAAAAATATATTTACAATTCAAAGCCCTTTAATCACCCGACTGTCTTTCCTGAATATTCAAGTCTGACAATTCATAAAACTTTAAAAACCATCAGTTTCTGCCCTGGATTATTTGGGAATTCAGGGTTGCTGATAAGGTAGTGTCCTTTCTGTCCAGTGAAATGGCTTTTGGGAACTGGGTATATGGTAAGGCTGGGTTTTGGGAACTAGGTATATGGTAATGTCTCCATTAGTAAACATTGAACATACAAAAAGAAACTTGGAAATTGAGAAGTATATGCCATACTTCCTCACATTTCCTTCCGGGATACAGTAAGGCTGTATCTAGGATAAATAGGGCCAATTTCAGGGCCATTTTCAGACCATATAACCTACACTGAAATTGAGAAGTAGGTATATGCCATGAAATAGCACACAGACATTCACATATCAAGTTTTAAGGTGATGTACGGCATGTGCGTGACCGAACCCCACCCTTAAATCATAGGGTTTACATACCAGGTGTGACGATGGGAGTAAGGTCCCGATGTTGTAGGTTTTCCATCTCCTAGACAGATGCCCAAGGAGTATTCAGACAGTATGGCTGATCTGGGTGGTTGAAGATGAGGGCTCTGCTAGCTTTACCATTTTGTTACTTTGTTGTTAATCAGTACCAACATCGCGTTATGGCCAAATCACTGAAGTTAAGCAATGTCGAGCCTGATCAGTACCTAGATGGGTGACCACCTTGGAATACCAGATGCTGTAAGCAGCTGGAGATCAAGTAGAGAGCCTCCCATTAATCCTCCTAAGGAAGAGACCGCTCTTTGCATTACGCTCAATACCACAAGCCAAAGCCCCCACCCCCCTGGCCTGGCTGCGAGCAACAAGAAATGAATGAATGAACTAACACCACTAACACCACTGTTATCAACATTAAGTTTAAACTGGAGTTGCCTATTATTATTTGGCATAGTGGAGATCTCTCGGTGGATCCTCTCTTACTTTTTTTACTTCTCCCTCTTTAGGCAATTAGGAGTGCCTTGGGGAGACACGATTTCTTTTTGTTCTAATTTTTTAGGTAAAGCTTACAAATTATTAGCAGGAATTTAAATCATGGCTTGGCTTTGAGAACAAAGATTTGCAAAGGTTTTCCACGGCCGTTGCAGGTCCCCAGGTTGCCAGTGAGGTCTAATGCGAGTGAGGCAAGCCTGTGCACAATGCTTACATGTATAGAGTGTATGGAGATAGATATGGAATATATTATTATGGTATATTCTTTCACTGAACATATTTTAAGCATTTCTTTTGGGCAATATAAGGGATCTCAAAAGACTACACAATATAGTTCACTGCTGGACAAAGGCCTTTCCCATCTCCTTCCATGACGAGTGTGATTGCACTAATCTCTGCCATGTCTTACCGGCAAACTCATCTCTCAATCTTGTGTCTGGTCTTTTTCTACTGCATTTACTGTTGCACGGACACCAATCAGTTAGCCTTTACCTCCATCTGTTATCCTTTCTTCTCGCTATGTGCCCTGCCCATCTCCTTTTTTGTTGCTTAAACACTTGTACGATATCCTTCACCCTAGTCCTATCTGGGATCCATGCTGATCTTTTTCTATTGCTAAGAGTTATTCTTAACATTGCTCTTTCCATTGCCCTCTGTGCTATTCTGAGTTTGTTTTAAAGAGGTTTTGTAAGTTCCCAGGTTTTGTACCCGTATGTCATAGCTGGTATTATGCATTGATTGTATACTTTACATTTTATGCATATTGGCAATTTGCTTTACAGTATGTCTATATTTATACCAAATGATTTCCAGCCAATCGTTATACACACACACACAGACATACATATACACACACACCATAAGATGATAAGTACTGTGCGCATGGGTAGTTGATGTTTTTATGCACAGCTGCTTTGAATTTAGCTTTTTGAGTAACTTTGCAGCACGGAATGGGGAGGCGGGGAGAGAGATTTGAGGATCACCCAGACAAACGATATGCGATATTACTTTGAAGTCTGTCTGTTTGTAGTTAATAATAGCAATAGACATCAAATAGAAAGGATTTAATTATTGTCAGCATCGTAATTTCATCATAATAGCCCATCATACAACTAAAGAGGGCGATTTTTTCCATAGGACTAAAAAATCCAATGAAATAAAAATAAAGAAGAAATAAAAATAAAGAAAATGTTTGTTCATGTTACAGATCCCAAGTAACTTAATTAATTATGGATAAACTTATCAGATGTTTTGTAAACATTCTAAGTTTCAAAGAGTTTTTCGGACAATTGAACTCCAATCCTGTTTATGTTGATCACACAATGTTTTGGAATAAATTTCCACTGGGCCCTGTCGACTGCTAAATCTTTTATAGTTGTCAGCCAAAAGGATGGGTTCTTTTATTTTGGACACACACACATCAATGTTATATTGCAGCAGCAACTGTACCAGGCTCAACTTTTGGTTTTCATGTAATAGAGTTCAAAAGTTCAGAGCTCCAAGATGGAAGGTTCAGCTTTGAGAATAGGATTGGTACTTAGGCCTAGAAGTTCACCTAACGTTGAACATACTTGGTACAGTCGTAGACTTCCATGCTGCATTTTGTTTTATTAGAGATTAAAAAAAGACATCCATTTTCTTTGATTTTCAAACTCCAAATAATGTTCAATTTCTAAGTTAATTTAAAAGAATAGACTATATACATTATGTTGATGTTATTCTTAAATGTTTTCTAAAAATACTGGTTCAAAAGGAGTTCAATTGTCCTCTTTGACTGTTAATGACACTTCTCAAAATTATAGACAGTATCTGATATATTAATTTTAAAAAAATCTATTTCCAGAATCATATCTTGTTACAGCTATTTAAAAATAGTATATATCATGAAAATTAATTTTAGATAGCTCATAAAACAAACAAAAATATAAAGTAAACCAAAGTGTTGTTCATATTTTATATAACCTATTCAACAGATACCAAACATTTTTTTAATAAGTTTTTATTCAAGTTATGCTCAACATACCAAGAAAAGTGTTAATTAACTCATCCCATCATGGGATTAAATCTACTTATATAAATGAAAAGTGTGACTTCTTCTGTTTCTCTGTCTGTACCAATGGACTCTTCCACTTAAAGGAAACAATATAGCTGATAAAAATGTCTCTACCCACAATTTGAAACAATGGATTCTTCCACTGAAACCAGTTCAATAGTCTCTTTTCTATAAAAGAAATCATTTCATAGAAATTCAAATATATCCATGAATTCTTTCATGTGGATTAACTAGTCATAAAAAAGTTTTTAGTCCCCAACTTGAAAGCACAGGTAGGTCATTCGTGTTTATTTTTCTGCATCTATTATGATTTACTCTCACTTTGGCACACGCGTGTCCTAAAAATGTCCGAGCGATGACAACATTATTTACATGACTTGATGATTGATTGGACCAATATCCTGATTGCTTTCAACACCATGATTTCAACCAGTGTGGTCTTTACCAGCATTCATTAGTTCAATATTACACCTGGTAACCTTCAGAGGAAAGGAAACTGATTTTAAGATTCTCTTTGGTTCAGCCAAGCAAAACTAAATAATTATTAGATCCATTGAATGGATACTCATTATCTCACAAGATACGGTTTGATTAACACACTTATTAGGAACAATCAACTGCCAATCTTCAGTTTTTAAGTGGTTCTGCTAGGCTGGCTATGTATCATGTGTACAGGCTGCACCAATAGAGCTAGAAGGATGAAAATTTAAACATTTACCCCTTATTATGTCTAGAAAAAATGATTTTTTTTGTTTTTTGAAAATTCATACATTTTAATGATCACCGACCAATAATTGATAACCAATAAAATTGTCAGCTAACAAACATGGCGTCCATTTTTAACATCATCAAAGGTACAAGTTCAAGGGTAATAACTCTTACCACAACTCTTGGGGCTTTTTTCATATTGTTATGAAACTTTCAGATAATGTTGACTTATGAAGGTTTTACATTTTGCCTGTTATGCCTGATTTATTATGTAATTTGCATAAATGAAATATAATAAATAAAATATAAAAAAACTAGCATTCCAAGGAAAATTATGAATCACTGCCACCTATATATGCTGTGTTGGAGGTGATCAATTAAAAAGTTGGCTGAGATCACTAAAAGTGTTTAAATTTTCATAAAACAAGCGGGCACAAACCAGTGACCAATTTAGCTTACATTGATAATTGAACCCCCCCCCCCACTAAACCCTATTTTGGAGGGGAATTTTCCCTACTCATTGAGGGGAGTGTGTGTACAATATTTCAAGTTTCTACTATGAACGGTTAGGGCTGGGCAAAGTCTAGATACATATAAATGTGTGAACACATGAATAGCCTAAACCTTTGGTAGCAGTGATTAACAATAATATAATAACTTGATCTCCAGTTTACAAACCCAAGATGTGAGTGAAGCCATCAAAAGATGAGAAGTAATTTATTCATTGATCATCCCATTTTTTAATTGATCACTCCCAACACAGCATGCTGCCAAATCTATTGATTAGTATTCAAACGTTACTCCGGTTTACTTGACTAGATAGAATCATATCAGGTTATTCAAAGGTTAAAAAGTTGAGTTCTATTCAAAAACCACTAGAAAGTTACCAGATACAATAAATGAAGGCTGGAGAGCAGACCAGTTAAAATACTACATTAATAGCAACAATGAGGTTCAATACTGGTTCAAAAACATTAATTTCTGATGCTACCTTATCTAGGAATTATAGACGAGTGTAGTTTGTAGAGAAACCTTTTTGTTTTAATGAGTTAAGAAAGTAATTTATAAATAATTCATTTTCTATAGTTAATCACCAAAAAAATTTTCTTTGCAAGTGATGTCAATCACCAAGCAATTCAAGTGATGTCAATCTCCAAGCAATTCAAGTGATATTTCAATGTACTGCTAAAATGTTTGATTTGAGGAATGTACAGCAAACCTTTTATATGCCAGAGCTGTGAACAATGGATAATTTTCTTCATTAATAAATAATGTAGATGGATTTTAAGTTGGGTAAATTTGTTTTATTAGTTTCATTGGTAGTGGTGGAAATGGGGAGATGTGGGTGGGTACATGAGGGTACGGCATATACTTACTTCTCAACTTCAGTGGGGATTATAGGGTCTCAAAACAGCCCCGAAATTGGCCATATTTTAAAAAATTACCCAAGGGGGCTACAGTGCCTGGGAGCCCCCAGCTACACGAGTTCACTCTTATCCCTGATGGACCCCTTTGTGATCCACAAGCATAAATCCTAGATACAGCCTTACCGTATACCTAGTTCCCAAAACCCATTTCTGCTCATTGGGCAGATAACAAAGTATACATTAGCAAAGAATACAACAAGAGACAGATAGAATAACTGTCCCCAAAACACACTTATCACACACACACAGTTGAAGAATTTCCTTAAAGTCAACTATGTCTGTGTCTTTTCTAATTCCCCCAAAGTTGGTGCTTTTCTCTGAGAAACTGAGTGGCACCCAGTGGCAGGAGGCAGGAAAACTGGCAACATTCCTTGCCAATCACAAAGTATGCAGGACTCCACATAACTTCAAGGATCAGTTTCAGGATAAGATGTTGAAGGGGAAAGAAAAGAAAGAGAAAAAAAAAGAAGAAAGTAGGTCTAATTAAGGCCTGGAAAGTCACAGGGGGTGGGGTGGGGGTAATGTTTGAGTCCCCGGAGACAAACAATTGTGGGTCTGTGTCAAGGCAGCCCCCCCCCCCCAAGAAGGGGGGGGGAGGTTAATGCAGATAGCAGGATAGAGCAAAGGGAAGGATGCATATTGGCAAGTGAATAAACAAGTTAAGGAAATCATTATCTCCAAAAATGGTGAGGGTCAGCAGGGATTGGAAGGGACCCTGGGGTTAACAAACCAAATATAGAAGTTGGGGTGGAAGTTAGAGATTTAAGTTTAATATCAGATGAAGATGAAGGTTTGGTGGAGGGACAAAAAGAACTAAGAAAAAAGGAGAAGCCAAGAAAAAGGTAAAATTGGTAGCAATGAAGACCAGACCAAGAAAAACAAATATGGCTGCAGTGAAGACTGGACCAAGAAAAACAAATATGGCTACTGTATATGCCAGCATAAAAGTCAGACTTTTTAAGCATCAAGTATTTTCTCTAATGGATCATATTAGTCTGTTTAGACCCCAAGAACTTGACACTCTGATGGACACAATGCTGCTTTATGTTGGAAAGTTTACTTATCTGGACTAAACTTTAATTAAACCTTAGATTTGGGGCCGACTTATACACCAGTGATTATGGTACTTAGGTGTTTTTTTGTTTAAACACAGAAGCTAAAATCCACAAGCATTGCTCAGTGATGATTTTAGATTTGCCAATCGACATGACTTTTGAAATTCTGTTCAAAAGATGAAGGCACAATTTTAATAAATAACATGGTATCTTATGGTGTTTCAAAATTCCATGACCAAAAATAAATTATCCATAGCCCCAATGCCTCTAGTCTAATTAAAATATGGCACATTCAGTTAGTTATTTATTTTCATTCATTATTTTAATTAAAATTATCATTTTGTTTTTAGAAAGGATGATTTCTATTATTATTTTTAGTGAATTCATCAGTTGAATGTTTAACCAATGTCAATAATCACTGACACTTACAGGAGTCATTTACTGCAAAGAACCATTTCCTTTTGCAATAACAATTTGTACAATTTCCAAAGAGATGGGGAAAAAAAACAAGGGCAGTTAAACTGCAATAGCATCACCAACCAGGAACAAACTGTGATCACTTGGACATTTATGAACAAAAAAAAGAAAGAAAGAAAATGATGTCAGCCCAGAATAAAGACATCAAAAGAAAATGATAGATTAGATAATTAAAATAAAGTGATAATTTAAAAAAATAAATTGGGTAATGACAATAATTAGAATTATTAATCACTGCTACCCATGACACTGGTTTATTGCTAGGTTTAGGCTATTTGTGTGTTCTGACATTTATATGTGTCTATCTACTTTCTGGACTTCGCCAAGCCCTAACCGTTCACAGTAGAAACTTTTGAAATTTTGTGTGTGTGCGTGCGCACATGCACGCACGCACCTCAATGAATAGGGAAAATGATTTTATTTTTTGAAAATTTCCCCATAATAGGTTTTTAGAGGGGGTTCAATATGCAATGTAAGTTTATGCTAAATGGATCACCAGTTTGTGCCCACTTGTTTTTTTGAAAATTCAGACCTTTTTTAGTGATCACAGCCCAACAAAAGGCAAGAGAAGTAACTTGATCACCCCTTTTTCCAACTTTTTAATGGATCACCCCCAACACAGTATACATGGGTGGTGGTGATTCATAATTTCCCTTGGAATGCTAGTTTTTATTATCTTTGTCATCAAAAGAAACACAAAAAAATAATTTCCAGTGGTTCCTTCTCATAAAACTAGTATGCAAAACCTTTTGTCATATCTTACAGCAGCACAAAGAGAAAGTTTCAAGTAAATATTCATACTATAGAAGTACTAAATATTTTACAAGTACATGCAAAAACTGAAGCATACAATGTAAAAGATTTTTCTTTCAACCAAAGATATTTCAATTCTTAAACTCCTAATTTTAAGCATCATTTTACCAACATAAAATCTATACCAATCACCAATTCAAATTTCAAGAAATTTAGTTTTCTGTCCATAAGTCCAGAAAGTAGATAGAGAAAGAAAAATCCAAGTCATGAAGGCCCAAGGTTGATTTGAATGAATCCTGAACAGGGTTGCTAGAAGGAGAGATAATCCGAAGTTTATCCCAGAGACTTATCCAACACAAGCATTGGAATTGCATTTGGAAATCGAGTGAGTCTGGAGGCCAAGTTTCAGTACCTGCTTTGAGGCCTGTGTTTGGTTAAGTCTCTGAGATAAAGCTTGGATTATCTCCCCTTCTGGCCAAATCTGGCAACTCTGATCCTGAATGGAAAAGCTGAGATATTTCCTGAAGTAGCCGTGTGGGTGGGTGTGCTTAAAAGGAAGATACAGATGATAAACTGATGGGAGAAACAGATGAGGAGAAGAAAAGAAAACAAACAAGGCCACACTGCTGAATACCACTCCTGCTTTTACTCTTATTTTCTTCTGATTGAGGTTAGAATGTGACACAAGGTTGGAGAGATCCTTTAGCTTGCTGTCTTTAAGATAAAAAGGCTTCCAAAAGCTGGGAGCAATTAAAATTTCAACAATCCTCCTATCCATCTTATCTAGATTGGATAGATCGAATAAACCCAATGAAGGGTCCCTCATCTGATTTATTTCAGATCAATTTGGAGGAATTCTAAAACAAACTACTAGCTTCTATTTTACTACATGCCATGTTAACGACCAGGAATTTTAAGGTCATTGGTATGACTTGATGGTGGATTGAACCACGGCCTATTGAACCGGAGGCGAGCCCTGTACCAGGGTAGTCATTTACATTTATTGCAGCTAAATTGAAGTAGTCTTTGTTTTGAAGCAGGGAAGGTCGAAAAGAACTGCTTTTTGTATACGAGGGTGAATCAATAAGTATGTAACCTAACATTTAATCATTAGCTGAATTTTGATCTGGAATTTTTACTGTATAATGTTCGATCACTGAATTAAGTACATTGACAAAGAAGGAGATTATGTTTAAAAATAAATATTTGTTGTGTAAAATAAATGCTTTTTTATCATTAGGCTGCAGACTCATAGATATTTACAAACTGACTTCAACAACAGAGAGGAGCAAACATTCAATTATTCTGAAATTGATAACTCTTAGATTCATGAACTGCTTGAAGCAGCCGTGGAACTCTTCAATTAATAGATTTAAAAACAACAAATAAGTACTAAAAAATTGAATAGATTTTTAAAAAGTAAAAAATTTAAAAAATAAAAGATTTTTAAAAAAAAGAAGTAACTTTTGTGAATTGTATTTAAAAAAAAAAAAAAATGTTTAAATTACCAAAAGTGCAAAGGCAGTAACTTCAATTAGAAGTTACTCACCTTGATTCAACATTTAAATTCCCTACACTGTCACTGATAGTAACTGCACATTACTTTTATTACAGCATTTTATTTTCAAGAGAAAGGACGTTTCTCAGGCGGCTATAATTTGACCACCTTGTTTCATAGCCTTTTATTATACCCAGCTTCCTTGAGTTGACCAAGTGGAACGATGTATATAATTCAACAAATAAGAGAAACAATTATTCTACTATGTTGATATTGACACCTACTAATTTGCTTTCTGATTAAGACTTTTCAGTCTGCACAAATTCAAGGTTCAAGTGAATGAAACAGTAAAAAGAAAAAGAAAAAAAAAGATTTGATAACCACTAATTCTAAACTAGTGCTTTCTAGTCATTCGCTAAGCTTTGCTTAGTCTAAAACAAGACTACAAGTTGCTTAGAGTATCTGGTGTTAAGCAGTCACCAATCTAAGTACCAACCAGGTTCAACAGTAACACTGCTTCAAGTAGAAACTGGTACTTTCACCAGGATTTAATAGTAAACTATTAGAGGTTTATAAACTTTTAGTCCTGTAAACTCTGCTACAAAAAGATCATATCAATTTTAATGTGCACACTTTTAAGGCAACAAGGTCTAATGAGGGCAGCCCTAATTATATTGAGGTTACATACCAGAGAAGTAGAGATCTCTCACAAGATATCAGTGCAAAAAACAACAACAAATAAGTACTAAAAAGGTAATTATAGGTACACTTGATTAATTTACTAATGTGCCTGTTCTGCACATTTTCTGAATTGTTTAAACAGATTTCAACAAAATTTGTCATTTGTATAATTCTGAATATGACTACAATCATTAAGATTTGTTCTCTTTCTAAATCCACACTAAGAACTTTTGTTTCAATTCCTGAAATGTTTTTCCTTTCATAGCTATGGATACATACCAACACTCTTCTCTTATTGTCAAGTGCTTTTCTCTAAACTTTTCAATGTGCTTAGAAAGTTGGAAGCTAAGGTGGTCGGCTGTTCCTATTACACTTTTGTCAACAAGGCCTTTACACTCTCTATTCTGTTTTTCTTTGTTTCCAAGGCAACAATCATCTTACTATAGCTCACCAAATGTCTTTACCTTTTTGTTTAACCATATAGACAGGAAATCTAGCTGAAAATCTCACATGTACAGTGGGTTTTCAGCCCGTTCTACACGTGGGATTGTCAGCCGGTTCTACATGTGGGGTTTTCAGCTAGTTATGATAAAGTAAAAAGGCAAAAATGAAAAAAAATGAAAGAAAAAATTTGTATTCTTCAATTATTTTTCATAAAGTATAAACACTAATACTTTGGTATCTGTTGCATATGAGATAAACAGCAACTCACAATAGATGTCAATTGATCTATTCGCTGTGTTAGAAACTACCTAACTCCTCAGCTGTACTATCTAAAATTCTACAAAAATCCATTTAGTTGATTATCTCATTCCTTTGAACCATGCAACTGGCCATTTTATTGATAAGGGCTTTATTTTTAATCTATGTGTGAACAGATATACACCCCTGAGCCAATTCCTTTTTCATGTGCGGTCCAGTTGATGATTTTGGTAAATAAGCATTTGTTCCTTTAATCTCTAAAACCAGAGAGCAACCAAATAGTTAATCTACCTCAAAGAAAAGAGAAAAAAAATAAATATATATATATATATATAGCATGGATGTAAGGTAATCCGACAGGATGGTAGAAGTAATTTGAC
>VCCN01006896.1:776670-792360 GCA_006491835.1 Architeuthis dux
ATGGGAATTTTACATATCTATTACTATTTTTGGTGAGGATTGTACTTGTTATATAGGAAAGTAAAGTCAACTGTCAAAAATATGAGAGAGATGTGGAGAGAAGAAAAGAGAGAGAGAGAGAGAGGTGGAGACAAGAAAGAGAAGAAAAGAGGAGAAGAAAAGAGAAGAAGAGAAGAAAAGAGGAAGAAAAAAGAAAAGAGGAAGAAAAGAGAAGAAGAAAAGAGAAGAAAAGAGGAAGAAAAGAGGAAGAAAAGAGAAGAAGAAAAGAGGAAGAAAAGAGGAAGAAAAGAGGAGAAACGAGAAGAAACGAGAAGAGAAGAAAAGAGAAGAAAAGAGAAAAGAGGAAGAAAAGAGAAGAAAAGAGAGGAAAAAAGCAGAAAGGATTGTTAGATTACAATGAACAAAGAAGGAAAAAAAAGTGAAAAGGGAATAAAGAAAAAATTGAGGGGAAAAAATATAATAATAATAAAAATAGTAAATGATAAATAAGGGAGGGGGAGGAAATAAATTGCAAAAGATAAGAAAATATTGGAATGGGTGTGGGGGTGAGGAGGAGAAGGACGAGAGTCAAGTTGGAAGATAGAAAAGATTTGCTGCAGAAAAAAAGACAAAGAGAGATTTGTAGAAAAATTTCTCTGGGGAAAAAAAACAGAAACTGCAGAATTTATCAAACTATAAGGGGTTCTAAAAAATGCAACAGGATTTCACACACACACACACACACACACACAAAATAAAAACATATAGAAGCTATATAAGAAAGAAAAAAGGATCACACACACACACATCTAATCATAACCTAAAACAGTAAAGAATGATGATGACAACAGCAGTAAACAATGAATAAAATAAAAAGAGACTAAAATACCATTTAAAAAAATAGATGCCTTTTACGACACAAGTAATTTCTAAGCCTTCAAATCTCATCTTTCACATTTGTCTTGGCTCCAGAAATACAAGTAAATATTGGTTCCCAGGCACAAGAGGGAACCCAATGCGACAACTAAAGTCTTGTTTTCATAGCATTTACTAAAGGACATATCTTATTTAAATAGGAGCCAGTTCTTGTCACCACCACCATCATCAACCCTACTTATATGACTACTATTAACAATGATGGCGATTATTTTGATCAAGTCTCATATTACAAATACAGTTTATCTAAAAGATTAAAATTCTTTTCCACATATTAGAAAACAAAAAGAATTAATGACAAAGAAAAAGAACTTTTCAAAACTACACTTAAAAGGAAAATATTTTTTCTGGCAGTAAAAAAACATTACGGACACTGGTATAAGGCTAGCAAGGGGAAGGAAAACCTTAACTTCCAAACTAAAACCTTTTATATTGTAGCGGTCAATACTAATAAATTAGTCATACACAAAGTAGGTATTCTCAGTTAAGTTAAAATTATAGTCACTAAAGAAGAAAAAGAACAGATAAACAAAATATGATGCATAAAACCAAAATGCTAAATTTATGCTATGGTGAAGAGCCAACAAAAGGGACACTTTTTTTCCTCGTCTATGCTGTTTTTTCTTTCACTACATTTTGGCTGTGTATCTTCTGGCCTTCTTCAGGTATACACGGCTGAAATCTAGTGAAAGAAATAACAGCTTAGATGAGGAAAATAGTCCAACTATACAACACACGTGACTAAAACATTCTGTTTAACAAAATTCAGACATAACACTTTTAGTTGTTTTATACATCCCCCCGTGTGTGTGCTGAAGCCCATTGCAAAATGGGCAACAGGTTTAATAAATTTAAAAAAATGGATATCTGTTAGACAAAGCCAAGTCTGGCATATGACTATATTTCTGGAATTATGCAAATGAGGGTCAAACTCACTATCAATAGCTTGTGAAATCACTGCAATACACTGGATGTTCTATGCCAGTGATTCCCAACCTTTTCAAGTCATTCCCCACTTTTGTCAATAAGATTATTAAGTTGCGACAAAGAATAATTTTAATTAATAACTTTATTTTATATATAATTAGGCAGCTTCATACTAAGAATTAGTTTAATTTTATAATTGTACAGCTGCTGCTGCTGTGTATTTGTTACTCAAAGAAAAGCAAGCGAGAATAATTAGAACATATCTGAAATTCCAATTTAGTACAAAAAAATAAGAATTCTGCTATCATAACTGATATAACCCATCAATGTGATCTCTGTTCCTTTTTTGATACTAGTTCTTAAATTTGTGGGTCTATTAGTGAGAGAGCACATCTTGAATCATTTTCAACTTGTAGTTTATTTCGAACCTCCGGCTTGATAGAGAGAAGTGCAGAAAACCCAATCTCTAGACTGGACTTTTATTTTTACCTAATAGCCTCATTTGCCCCTTGGACTTGGGAACCCCTGTTCTATGCACACAACTATAAAAACCAATTCACCCACAATAGAGTTAACTTTATTACAGTGGTCTAGCAGTAGCAATGGAATATAACAAATTCCCTAAAATGACAAATATAAGGCCTTAAAACCTGACAACTACAACTTTATTCCCAGGTCAGTGTTTCTCATTTGCATTCTAGAATGTGGCTACTTGCTTCCCACAAGTAATGGAAGACCAACATTTCTACAACAAGTGGATTTTCCTATCCAAAACCTCATTGCTTAATGCCATTTTGCCCAGCTGAAATGTTACAGCATTTGACCTTTTCACTGTCAAAGGTTAGACCCAAAAACAAATGTTTACAACTTCTACTTATCTATCTTGGAAGGTCCTGATTTTCGTTTTCAAGACTGAGAAATCTTATAAAAAGTCTGCGACAATCAGTGGGTGTTCAGTTCTGTTGCAAGATTGGGGTGGGTGTGGGCAAAGCAAGAATATTGTAATCATTTTTGTTGGGTTGAGAATTTATATCAGTAGACTGTTTTGGGTAAAAAAGATTTTATTTTAAAAACAGCAAATACTTGAAGATACATTCAAAATGTAGCAATGATATAATCAGATATTTGATAAAATTGTCCTTAGAACTAATAGGTGTATATTAATATGCATAATACTAATAATAAATTGATTACCATCACAAGTTATCTTACTGTCCATGGATCCATTAATGAGTCTACTGTAGAGGAAAAGCTTTCAGCCATTTGACAACATTAAAGAAAATCCAAAGTCATATTTTTGATAATTTTAAACTTTCCACAGCCAGTATTTAGCCACCATTAATTTTATATCATTTCCCTATAACTAAATTTTACAAAGTTTGTTACCAGTTTAGAACAGGAAAAATGAAGTAAACAAGCTTGGGGCTAAATAAATTGTACAAGTCAAAATAGGAATCACTGGTGGCTCCTAGTGGATTGCTAAACAATAAATAATATGGACATTAGGTAGAAGGTAGGCCATAGAAGAGATTTTGAAGGGGGGGGGGGCGTTTTGCTACAGCCATTAAACAAGTGAAATGATGGGCTTGAAATTAAATGGGAATTTTCTCAAGCACCGGCATGAAATGATCTCAGACAGATGGAAACAAAAAAGGTTTCCTGATAAAGGTAGTTTATGACCAACTTTCTATGCCTGCAAACCTCAAATTTTGGAAACAGCAAATATCGGATTCATGCAATAAGCATTGGGAACTCCTCACTGGTTGTAAATTTTCCTTAAGATCATGTACATGGAGACACAATCAGGTGCATGAAATCTTCCTTGAAGCTACCAGAAAGTTCTATGAGGAGGCAATTAGAAATTCTTACAAGTTGCCAAAATGGAATTTTATAAAGAAATTCTAAAAACATCTTTCAACCTGTAACATAAACAAATGTTGTTTGGCAGCTGATTGGCAAGTCCGATCTAATTTCGGAGAATGTCTTGTATTTCCAACTAAAATTGCTCTTAATGGACCCGTGTCCTGACATAGTTATGTGGTCTGGGAATTCAAAAATAGTATATGTTGTAGAACTAACGGTTCTTTTCAAGACAACATCTACTGCACCAATAAGTTAAAAAAATAAGAAGATCTGAAATGTGAGTCATTAGCTTTGAAGGTTTGGTAGACACTTCAACCTCAAACTAGAAAGCACTCAGCGAGCGCATACCTCTGCCAACGCCATTGTCACTAAAATCTGAATGAAAATCAGTTCATATATAGTTACGATGCAGGGGAGTTAACTGCAAAAAAGATTCCTGATTTAAATCAATTCTTCTACAAAATGTCATTGAAATTCATAGAGATATTGTGTGGACAATCAAATAGACACGAGTGAATATATATAACTCCATAAACTTCATTGGCAAAGGTGAAATATCTGACATTTCTAGAAATGAACTCAAACAAAAAGGAAATATAGTCACTCAATAGTAACTGTCATGTTACCAACATCTTTTGGCAGGATGCTGTGTTGGGGGTGATCAATTAAAAAAAGGGTGATGAATGAATATGTTACTTCTCTCACTTTTTTCCAAATTTTCAAAAAACAAGCAGGCACAAACTAGGGATCAATTTAGCATAAACTTACATTGTAAATTGAACACCCCACTAAAAAGTTATTGGGAGGGGGTTAAAAAAGTTTTTTCTAGATATAATATGGAGTAATTGTTGAGATTTTCAGCCCTCTAGCTCCATTTGTGTGGCTTGTATGCATACATACATAGTCAGCCGGACTGACTTGAAAACTGAAGAAACCTATTTTGATAGTTTTGGTTGACGGTTTCTAATACTGCAAAGCTCCAAAATCAGAAACTGCACCTGATTGGTAATGACAATCAGATTTCAAACTACACAAAACTCAACTAACAGAGTTTGATGGTATTGTGAGGTGATGATGCTGTGTCACCAACCTGGGTACAGTGGACGGAAAACCCTGTACTGGGTTACGGGACCAAGGACCAAGAGGATTTTATAATGGAGAGGGTGGTGGCAATTTATATGTCTAGATTTATTAGTAGGTATACTATATTCTTTTTAATGCTTACTTCCTGACCACAATGTATGGCCTGCTACAATGCAACTTCCAGATAAATAACTAAAATTACTAATGAAAAGCATTTAATGAAAACAAGACAAAAATATTTATTTATATAATGATTATTTGCAGTTACCTCTTAAGTATACCTGTAAGTAATTTTGGAACAGAAGTGTGGGTGGTAACCATAGTTACATTTTACTCTTAACCCAATCTTAACCAGTAACAAACTCGAGACTTTGGCTATCAAAATAGCACAGGTATTTATCACTGTGCAGGTTTTTTGCAGACAGGCTGCTTCTATTAGCAGATGCACTTAACTGCAAAAAGTGAAAAATGAAAACAAGTAATAATATCCTTCTCAATGTCACTTCTGTCTGGTGCCACACCAATTCATCTGGCAAAGATGATATCCCCCGCAAAAAATGAAGTTCTTCAGCAAAATAATTCAGATTGTTATCAATTCTCAAAGAATTAGACTACAAGTATTCACATTTCATTGTTATTTATACTAAAAATAAATTAAATAAAGGAGTATTCAGCATAATGGAACATATAGTGTATTATCCACATGAGCAATCAATACTGAATCTGGTCCTCACTGAGTGCTCTATGAATGTGTTCTAAAATTGGTTTAGTCCCACAAATATCTACTAAATACAACAAAAATGATTAAAAAGCACTATTGGGCTATTATTGATGGAGGTAGATTTGAAGGACTTTTTCTGCAAAGTTACACATCATCTCCAGTCAGAAATCATCTGAAATGCTTAAATGATATTAATAAACAAATAAGTAAACCTGTGTTATTATTTAGCATTTAAGTAACAAGTTTTTTTATAATGAAAAATTTAATATCAGGGTCTTACAGCCAAATCAAGTTGGATACACCGGTTCTCAAGTGATCACCAAAGTTAAGCAATGTCGAGCCTGGTCTTTGAGGGGGGAGGTGCAGCCAGTGCATCGCACTGGGGCCTCGAGGACCAAAGGGAGCCAGAGAGGTAAACTTTTAAGTTGATACGATATGTCCATTAATAAAATAGCTCGACTTTTACTGGCAAGCAAATATATTATGGTGTAAGGTTATAACAGATGAAAACAGGATGGCTAAAGGACGAGGTTGTTTGTGTAGTGTGTAGGGGGGGGGGCAGCTTTGCACCATCTTCTAAAATTCCTCTTGGAGGCCCTGCTGGTCAGTACTTAGATGAGTGACTGCTTGTAGACACCAAATGAGAATGGTAATGCCACTTCATGGGATCATTACCTCTAAGTCTATTTCACATATTGCAAGATGAGACAAGAGAAACTTGCGATATGGGAAGCCTGGCTGATGCTGTAGCCAGCGTAAGGGCACTAGCTAGCTATAATATCAGGTGATAGTTTTCTTGTTAAGTTTTTCTTTTTCATTTATTTTAAATCGTGCATTCATAATGGAGGCCTACTTACCTTGGCAGATCCACTTAAGTAAAAATTCTAGACAATCAACAAGCATATTAAGGAAGTACATCCTTATCTGATTCCAAGTAGATTAGATCCAATTAGGATTTCTGTGACGGATCTCAAGAGGATTTTACACACTACAAAATCTAAATGACATCTAAGTGCTACTTAGTGGTCAACCACTGTTCTCCTGGATTGGATTTAAATCAAGAACAATTAAAAGCAACCAGTAATCCTTCTTTAGATTGTTCTGGTCAAAGGTGTTTAATTAAAGTATACACTTGGGTACACATGGGCAATTGTTAGTAAGACCCACTGCTGGCTTGCCAGGACTGTCAAAGCTTTGTTCTGCTTAGGGTATTCCACAAAGGTCACCCATTTGGGTACTGACCAGGCTCAATGTTGCCCAACTTCGGTGATCTCACGAGAACCAGTGTATCCAACGTGATTTGGCTGTAACCCATTAGACTCGGGGAGTAGTTTTTCAATCCTAGTCGGAGAGGCATTGAGTACCATTTTTAAAGTCTGGTAAGACTCTGTGGTTGATTGGACAACGGCCTACTGAACTGGAGGTGAGTACTCTACCACTGAGCCACAGTGATTGAAATTAAAGTATTGGGGGATTTTAAAAAAATCTATATTGGATTTAGATCAGGTTTAATCATTTAAATATTTGACATCGTGTTTACATAAATGTTAATAAAAAGTTACCAAATCATCTGACAGAGTAATTTTTAAAACTATGTGGGAACTTTATTAATATAGACTTTGATACAATATGAAAAGGATACAAATTTAAATGAAAAAAAAAGAAGAAAAAGAGTTGTGTGTGTGTGTGTATATACATAGACACATGAATGACTGAATGACTTGGCTCTGCGAACAGACATACATACATACATACATTACATATATATTTAAAAAAAATGGAAAAACATTTACATGCCAAGCCAAAAGTTGTTATCACTTGATTCTAATGGATTGATCAGCACTGGTTAGATCCAACTGCAAAGTCTTTAAGATAAACAGACATCTAACAGAAAGAGGGTGGGTGGGTGAGGGTAGCCTAATACACCAACAGTGCATCCACCCCACACACACAATTCAGGGAAAAAAGAAAACAGATATGAAAACACACACACACGGAGACACTTTGCCATATGCAGAGATAATAACTATAAACACTGTATGAATCTTTATACACATACATACAAATCTATAAATACTCATACATTCACAGAAATACATGGTTGATGGAATAGTCACAAATTCACACACAAAGACATACATGCACAAACTTGAAATGATAGTGTATATATACACATACACACGCAAACATTAGAAACGACATATAAGATGGTGAGAGACATACACACATTGTCACAAAGAGACACTCACAAAAGCTTTACTTATATTTATGAATACATGAAGCACACATACACACACCATGTTATAGTAGTACAATAAAAATAAAAAACATTTATTCTCATCTATCAATTTCATTTCTATCATAATTCCCTTCACACACACCCTCTCCCCAGGATCGGTACTTTTTTGTTTTCACATTTTGGAATCATTTACAACTAATTGCTTTAATGAACTCCAGATTTTTGTCAGGGCAAAGGTCACTGGATCAAATATGTGTTGGAGATTGTGGTTATGAGAAAATATTTAACCCTATATGTTTGGACAGTGTGAATAACATTACAAAATAAAGCTCCCTACAGGGCCTCCCAGTCAGCCAAAGATTTTTTTTCCCCCCAAAAGGCCTTTGCCAACAAAATAAATTCTGACTGAATTTATTCAAACACTTCCAATCAATAAACACCACATTATAAACTCAAAGTGTTTACAGTTTTTATAAAGTCACAGAATTTTGAGCCACTGAATTATTTTGTAGAAAAATCTACGCTGGGGAAACAGGCCGCCACCTCAAAGTCAGACTTGAGGAACACAGAAAAGCCATAATCAAGAATAGAAAAATCTGGAATGGCTGACCATATCTGGAGAGAGAAAGGTGACCACTTTCCTCTCTGGAAGGAAGTCCAGATTATTGACAGAGAATGCTGCTGGAAACAGAAAAATCAAAGAGACTGACTAATGCATTCAGTTGACATGTTCTGACAAATGAGGAGTACAACCCAATGTGGCTTCCACTGCTCAACAGACCCAAACCCCTCAAGACAAGGACAAAGAACATCCAAATTACGCTATACGAGTTACCTCCTTTGAAATTAAAAAACTCCTGTTTACCCCATCACATTCGGATATTACACCTGAAGAAGGTCGAACAAGAATGAGTGTAATCGTCCAAAGAACTATTTGAATTATTAGTAATTCTCAGATACAATAGACCAAATTATATACAGGAATTGCTGGCTGGTCTCAGGATCTGGAAAATCATCATTAGGAGTGCCATGCTAGGTTTCTCATGACATTTTTAGGGCAAGGGTGGTTACTTGACAGTGCCCATCTTCATTCCAAGTAACACAAGGCAAGTAGTATTGGATTTTGAAATGGATCTTCGGACTATTGAACTCCTTGTTATTTGTGTTGTAAACAATGTTTTGGCTGATCCATTCTTCGGCCTTCTTCAGGTGTAAAATCCGAGTGTGATGGGTTAAACAGAAATTAAGTTTAAAGGGGGGGTAGCCTTTATAGCGCATGTCCCTGGTGTTTCTGTGTCTTTGACCTGTCGGGTTTAGATTTGTTGAGAAGTGGAAGCCACATCGGGTTGAAATCCACACTGGCTAATGCATTCAGTCGACATTTTGATGGGAAATAAAATCAAAGAGGCAGCTCACATCAAAATGTATTTTTTTTCATCAAAACTTTAAACCCCCCAGTGGAATAGTCCTGTGTTATGACCAGTGAAGCAAGAAAAATCACACTGCTCATTATTAGAGTATTGTAAGATTAGGATCATAGATTTTCACCAGGCTAGCGATCACTAGGTCATGAGTTCAAATCGCAGTAGGGGAATGGGGATTTTACATATCGATTTACACACAAAATTTTAGTGTGGATTGTTCTTGTTCTTGTTACAGTAGGAAAGTAAAGTCAACTCTTGACTTTGTCTTGGAGTTTGGCAAAAGATAAATGAAATAGTTCAATTTTTAACTATGGGTCTCTAAAGTGTTTTTTTCTGATGTTTTCAAGACAACCCAGCCATCAAACATTTCAAAAATATCTATGAATGGTGTTAACAAATAATGAAAGTACTAAAGAATTAATACCAAGTTTTGTGCTGTTTGCAGCCGATTTGATGTTAATAATCAAAAGGTCTTTAGAAAATTATAAAAGTAATCTTTATTTAGTAATTATTTCTAATTATTTGAAGTATTATGATTACATACCACTATATAACTCGATACTACACTTTGAAAGACAGCCAAATTTAACATCTTTAAGGATTTCCTAACCTTTATGGAAATGAAGAATTGATTATAGTTACAGAGACAAGTTGTATCAAGTATCTTTCTTCATTTGGAACCACTGGTTTGTTTGTTTTTAAAAATGTATGAATGCTTTTTGAACTTAAGTCTCCAGATTGCTTAAACACTAAACAGAAGAATGTTGATTTACTCTTGAATTTATCTTGAGTAAACCATGTGTGGTTGACACGATTTAGGAGTGTACTGGGCTTGAAAGGGTAAGATTTTTTTAAAAAATTGTTTATCATGACAAACACAGGAATGATAAGCAGAGAGAAATTGTGTGATGCAGGCAAAATTAATGGTCAGGTTTAGAGGAGCCAAAAAGACCTGACTTTTAAACAAGACTACATAGTGATAAAATCAGATATACAGTCATTCCTCGTTCGTTATAGCATTGTTTGTGATATAAGGTAGGTGGTTGGTGGACCCCAAAATTTATACTTATATTATCTCCCACTAGTCCAGAAAACCACAAATAAAGAATTTTCCGTTAGCCTGATATTTCGAGCTCTAATAGTATTGACAAATGGCATAAAAAATAAATTAAATGGTCAGTATTGGGAACTCTCAGAGGGAATCTTTAAAAGAATTTAAGTTATTACATTTACAGTGTGGCCAGCTTGCCACACAGTAAACCTAATAACTAGTCTTGTTTAAAAGTCTGGTCTTTTTGGCTCCTCTAAACATGACTATTTATAATTTGATTATTAACATCAAATCGGCTGCAAACGGCACAAAACTTGGTATTAATTCTTTAGTACTTTCATTATTTGTTAACACCATTCATAGATATTTAAAAAAATGTTTGATGGCTGGGTTGTCTTGAAAACATCAGAAAAAAACACTTTAGAGACCCATAGTTAAAAATTGAACTATTTCATTTATCTTTTGCCAAACTTCAAGACAAAGTCAGGAGTTGACTTTACTTTCCTACTGTAACAAGAACAAGATCAATCCTCACCAAAATTTTGGGTGCAAATCGATATGTAAAATCCCCATTCCCCTACTGCGATTTGAACTCATGACCTAGTGATCGCTAGCCTGGTGAAAATCTATGATCTTAATCTTACAATACTCACGTTTTATATATATCTACTCTAATAATGAGCAGTGTGATTTTCATGCTTTGCTGGTTATAACACAGGACTATTCCACTAGGGGGGGGGGGGTAAAGTTTTGATGAAAAAAATATTTCCTGCCCACTGTTTCAAACTACACACTATTCCCGAAAAATAAAATTCAGTATTTTTCATATAAAAAAACCCAAAAAAAAACAAAACATTTCAATCCAAGTATATCCATGAATTTTATTTTTCCACTGGGATTAACGAGTAGACCATATGTAAAATAAACAAAACAAATCAGGACACATATCAAATAGCAATGATCAGCAAGCTAATCTTGTTAGTGGGTTCGATCCTCATTGGATCTCCCAGTAAAG
The DNA here is from genome assembly GCA_006491835.1 of Architeuthis dux. Taxonomy (NCBI): domain Eukaryota; kingdom Metazoa; phylum Mollusca; class Cephalopoda; order Oegopsida; family Architeuthidae; genus Architeuthis; species Architeuthis dux. Next base: position 787,909 of record VCCN01006896.1, read on the forward strand.
ATGCTAAGTCACTATTACTTATATAATGAACAGTGTGATTTTTGGGGTTTGCTGTCTGTAACACTGGACTCCCTCATTCAGTGGTAATAAATTTTGCAGATAAAAGTACCCCCGTCCCACCTTTTGAAACTATAGACTCTTCAGCTAAAACAAATTTGATAATTTTTTTTCCTTAGAAAATAATTTCATATAAATTCAAATATATTTGTGAATTTTTTCACGGGTATTGAGCGAGGGTATCAACTAGTATATATATATAAATTTAATTTGTGCATGCCATTTGAAAATAAGGTCTGTAGGTTTGACTTTTAAGATTTTCTGCAAAAAAGAACAGTTACAATTTCAACATTTCAAATGTTAATCAAGATCTCTTGCCAAAGAGACCAATGCATAAAGAGGAGAGAAAGAAAAGTAAAAGATAATCTCACCAAACTGGATTGTCTTCATCAAATTCATACTTACCTGCAAAAAATAAAAGATTCTTTAAATTTAGCAACAAAACTATTCTCAATTTTACACTGAAAAAAAATCATGGAATTGAGAGTTTACAATATTTAAGTAATTATCCTCGAACAAAATTAATATTTTGAAAATCTATGGTCCTAATATTACTATGAAAAAAGGTTTCAGACACACACACACACACTGATATATATATATATAATAAATAAAAGGAAACTCCAATAAAACAGCATCCGTATACTTATTAATGAATTTGGATAATACTGTGGATCTACACAATGACATATGTGAGACAGTTGTATAGCGATCAGCTCAGCTGGGGGAAACCATGGTAACAAACACTTGAACTGTTTTGTAATTTCCCTGAAACAGGTCCATGAAAAACAGCTGATGATCCCCTATATATAGTGTGATCTACAACAATAATTTAAAAAAATATATTTAAATAATAGTAAAATCAAAATAAAATAATTTTAATACATTGATGGGGGAGGGGATAACTGGTTTGCAGCACATGGAGTCGCGGATACTTTGGGACTATAGATTTTCTATCAGAAGATTTCTCGTTCAACGTTAGCTTTTATTATACACACAAAAAAAAAAAAAAAAAAGGTTTCAACACATACACACACATATAGTCGGAAAAGTTATCAACTTTAGAAAGTGACACATGTATTAATATCTTTGAAACTCATTACTATTGGTCAGTGAAACTCTTGACTCTTCCAATGTCAACAATCTTGGAAACAATAACCCGGGTGATGTCTTATTGTCTTGCTAAAAAGGGGTCAAGCATTGGGTTAAAGAAAAATGGTTCAATTTCAGCTGACATCATCTCCTCCAAAACTGAAATAGATTAATCATCATCTGGCGTTGCTGGCTCTGTCAGTGACAAAGATTCAAAATAATGAATTCTAGGCTTACAGTTCTTACATTGTATGCATTTTTTATTTTTTACCAACAGACAAACTTGCCTCAAATATTTATATTACATGACATTGATGAATGGATTACCTATACCTTAATTAATCGCTGCTACCCACAACACTGGTTTAAATACTGTTGCTGGGTTTAGGTTATTCATGTGTTCTGACATTTATATGTATCTATCTATCCGGACTAACCAGTCATAATTGAAACTTGAAAATTTGCACACGCACGCACGCACACACACACACACACCTCAATGAGTAGGGAAAATGTTTTTTTTTAGATTCCCCCTATATAGGCTTTTAGATGGGGGTTCAATTTTCAATGTAAGTCTATGTTAAATTGGTCACTGGTTTGTGCCTGCTTTTTTTGGGGAAATTCTGATCTTTATTTAGTGATCACAGCCCAATTTTTAATTGATCACCCCCAGCACAGCATGTATGGGTGGCGATGATTCATAATTTCCCTGGGAATGCTAGTTGCTATTGTTATGCCAGTGGAGTTATTTGCAAATATAAGTTGGAGTGAATACAGCCAGGCCTGGCCCATGGGTTCCTGGCGTCCCTGACAAGCTGAACTTTGGTGGCCTTTAAAGCCTGACTGACCTTCTCATTGGTCATGAGAATTTCCTTTGCCAATAGTCTCTCTTAGTTTCACCATAACAGAAAGTATTTAACTGTCAGATATTCCTGAAAAATCAGAATTCACATCAGGGAATTTTCTTATTTTGACTGTTTTTATTCTGTTTAATTTATTCATTTCCCATTTGAATTTAGCAAGTTCTTCCTATTATCAGCAGGTCAGGAAAATTGTATTCATTCTGTGGGTTTGTTTGCAAACAAGAGCCCAGAGCAATAAGAGAGGAAGTTGGTAGAAATTTAACTTAATAACTGAAAGACAAATGTAGAAGCAAAGCAGACAGTGGTTCTGGCTGAGGAGGACACTAGTGGCAGATGATGAGAATGGTACCTGCGAGGAATGCCTTTGAAGAGATAAGGGATGAAGTATGGATTAAGCACCCCCAAATTGACCGAATTGAAATGGACACATTTTGCCTTGTCACAGGATGACAAATGTAAGATGGCACCACAGTTGCAACAGCTAACAAATTTTGGACCCGTTCTCATCGTGGGCTGCTTCCCTTTTCTTAAACAAAACAAAGACAGAAGGTTCCCTGAACCTTCTGTCTTTTTACTAAAGACTAGTGAATCCCTGTGAAAAAGAGAAATTCCCGGATATACAGGTTTCCCCTGCTATCTGAAAGTAGAGCGTTCCTATAAAAGCCTTTCATAAAGCAAAGAAGCAATTAACATTCATTTATATGGGAAAAATTTTTGAGCATCCCCAGACCCAAAAAATGGTGAGGATAGTATGTCAGGCTTAGCCATCGGAGGTTGTGGTGGGGGGAGGAGACTGGGGTGTGGAAGAGAGAGAGGAAGAGCCTGTGTGCTGCCTCTATAATGGCTCGCTGCAAAACACTATTTTTGAAAAAAAGTGGCATAAAAAACTTGTTTCGGTGGAGGAGTCCATTGTTTAAAATGTTTGGTAGGAGATATTTTTATCAGCAAACTTGTTACCTTAAGGTGGAAGAGTCTATGGTTACAGACAGAGTACCAAGAAAATCACTGTTCATTATATAAGTAGTTTTTGGTCTTTATTTATTCTCCATGCCAAACACTTTTCCCTCTGTTACCCCCCCCCCCCGTTATAACATTATTATCTTTACATCCCCATTTGTATCTGCTCTTTGCAGCTTATTAACCATATGCCTAGGTCTACACAACATATACACAAATTTTGATATACACATCATTATTAAATTTGTCAATATGGTTTCTTTCGTTTTTAAGTGTGTCTGGCTGGCTATCTATGTATATATGGTGTGTACAGGCTGCACTAATGGAGCTAGAGGGCTGAAAATAGGTTTATAGTGGGAGGTTCAATTTACAATGCACAAAATTAAAACACATTTTAAATTTTTAACATTTTTTATATACACTTCATTATACTTAAATCCTTTACTAGTTAGTTGACATGCTAATTCAACTGAAGTTTTGTATAGTCGTCTTCTAGAAAATCAACTCACCGCATTGGACACAGCTTTAGAATATTTCCTAACAGTTGGCTACTATCATGTTCAAGTCAGCAAACTTCTAGGAGCCACCACTGATCCCTTTTTGCACTGAATAACTGTTCTATCAACTGTACATAGTATCTATAGTTGACTTCAACTTCCTGTTTTCATGTTAAAAGCAGGTATTACTTTAAATCTTGTGAGTTTGTTTTGAAAACAAGAAGAATAGCAATGGTAACAAGAAAAAGACAAAGCTCTAAGGTGTGAACAAATTTTAGACAAGATTTGAAATTCACTCAGATAATGATGGATGCAATCAGGATACATAAATTACTTCAGAAATTGGTACTATTTTGGCCAATTTGAGCAAAATTGTTCCAAAATATCTTGAAATGTCAAATTTTCTCCTGACTATGTAGCACTGAGGTGACTCAGGTGCAGACAACGTGACAGTAGAGGTTCTAAAAACCAGTACATTTGGTAATGCTATATCCTTATAAATCTAAATTTTAGAAACAGACTTATACACTAGAAACTTATTTTTTTTAGTATTATTGCTATATTGGCCTTAATAAACACTCATCCATGATAGGTGTTGTAGAAATACAACCACTTGCATACCTATACAAAGTCAGCAACAGCTGCTACCCAGGGTTCTTTTATTCATTCCAATCATTTACCATAAAAAAAAGTTCTTTTTTTTTTATGATAAAGATGTAGATTTTTAAAAAGGTTTATATAAAAGTATATATGAAGAAAAGAATAATCAAGAATGTATTAGTAAGGGACGCAAGGTAGGTCAATTGGATATACCTGATGTTAACAGAATATTAAATAACAAAGAAAGAAATCAAATAAAAGCTCTCAGGTAACAGCTGTTACCTGTGATTTGAATAGATGTTGAGTGTTTGTCAGTCAGTCAGTCATTCAGTTAGTTATTCATTCATGAAGGATTCAGAGATTGTGTATGTGCGCATATGTGTGTA
>VCCN01006896.1:792476-803873 GCA_006491835.1 Architeuthis dux
ATAGCTAGAGTAGTATGCCAAAACAGAATGAGCAGGTTAATATTTAAAAAAATAAAATTCAATTATTCTAAATGGTTTCCTCAGAAATTTGAGCCATGCAAAATCATTACTCTTTATGCACAATTATTTGTGTATAACATATATTGCACATTTTTAGCTTTCAAATTATTAAAATGAAGAATAAATAAGCAGAAAAACCTTCCTGAGTCAATTTCTAAAGTTCTAATTCATGTTTGTTACAGATAAATGTAAATGGAGAAAAAACTAGTGGTTTTCTTAATTGTCAATTTTTACAAATCGAGAAGGGGGAGGGAATACTTTACAAGTGATACTTAATGAGCTAATATGAAAATTTACCACAAATCATTAAATTATTATCATCAGCATCACCTAAAAGCACTTCAAATCTTAGAAAATAAACTAATTTTGAAGTCATTAAACAAAATGTTTTTTATTTTTATTTTCATCCATCCTCAAATAAAACACTCAATCCTAACCCCTAGATGATTGGGAATAGAGGGAGAAAAGAACAGAAGGACACCCGGTCATAATATAGTTACTACAGCCAAATTGTGCTGGACATACTGGTTCTTGTACGATCACCAGTTAAGCAATGTCGATTGATTGATTGTTTGTTTTGTTTAACAGCACATTGACCCTTGGTAGGTTATTTAGTGCCGAATTCAGTAGGGGGAAGATCCCATGTTCCTGTGACTAGAAACTTGAGGAGGCTAAGCAATATCGAGCCTGGTCAGTAGCTAGATGGGTGACCATCTGGGAATTATGTAGAGAGCCTCCTCTGGCAATCTGGTTAATCCTCCTAAGCGAGGAGCAAACTTTACACAACGCTCGATGATGCAAGCCTGAGCGACAATAAATGAATGAATGTAGTTTGAACATAAGGTAAGCTGTAAACAGAGACACATACACCTAACAAGTGTCATTTTGTTGATTACCAAAATGTGTGAATTTTCATCTCAACTGAATCTGAAAATTGGAGGACGAAAGGAGTGAACAAAGGAAAAAAGATGATCCATTACTCAGATTAAAAGAGTACACACACACACACACACACTTATAAGTAAATATTTCTTTTGTCACCTGTATATCATCTTTACAACTATTATTTAGAGTCAAAATTAAAAACAAAGAAGAGTCACAAGAAAGAAAAATAATTCACTTTGTTGGCTGACTCTTGTGAAAAGTGCATGGATTATGACCACAATGAATGACAAACCCAAACTTACGATTAATACTTCTTGGAATTTTATTAGAGCAAATTAATACCACTTGCAGGTTTAGCTTAATGGTTAAAAATGCTGACTGGCAAGAAAAATTGCAAATTCCATTCAAATGACTCCATTTAAAACCAACCAGATGAGAGCAAATTATTTCTTTTTACCGGGGCAAATCTAATCATTTGTTTTAAAACCTGTAAAATTAATGCAATATAAATATTACAATACTTATAAAGAATATGATGACATCATAATGACTTTTCTGTAAGATTAAATATATTTTTTATGATGACTAAAATTTATAGTCTTCTCCCAAATCAGCAAAAGATGAGATGTTTATTAGACTGTTCAGCATAAATTGCTGATTTTGCTTTAAGTTTAAGATTTTTACCGTTTTAGAAAACAATAACATATTTAACAGATTTTATTTTTAAATAATGCAGTGATTGTTGGTTACTCAATAAAAAAAAGATTCATTTCATTAATTTCTATTACATGTTTTTAGGCAAATATAAAAAGCCTTTCAACTCATGATATTTAGTTTTATACTTGCATGAATTCAAGCTGGGCTATAATGAAACTGAATTTGTAAAGAATAAACTCTGTATTTGGAGACAATACTGTTAAAAACAGTAAGATTTGGGTTAAAAAATGTATAAGTGCTGTGGTGAAAATGTGCCCAAAACCTCAGTCAGTGAACTCCTAGCAAATTTAATCAACTGCAACGATTTAAGATCATTTATGATCAATCAGCAGATGAATGGGTTCCATTAGAATTGAATGAGAACAAACAACAAAAAATCATACGTATGTATGGAAGCTTGCATTATCATGTGTAATATTTAAAATTTATTCATTTTTTGCATTCTATCATCATTTATGAGGAAAAATGGATTATGTATCAATATGATAATCAGTGTTACACAATGGCAGGATGTGGAGGAGAAGCAGAAACAGCAATCAAAACCCCAATATCATCCCTGGAAAGTTATGGTAAGCATTCCCCCCCCCCTCCATATGTGTTCATTCACACCCGAAGCATTTTTTTGGTATCCAATGCCAGCTCTCCAATCTATTTGACACCTGATATTCTCTCTGTTCCCTACCTGGTACTACCATAATTATCCAGAAGCTGGCGAAGCTTGTGTGTTCTTTTGGATGAATGAGAAGCCATTTGTTCTGATCATTCCGTAAAAAAAAAAAAAAAAAAAAAAAAAAAAAAAAAAAAAAAAAAACATTTTTGTGAGGGTGTATCCTGCCTTTATGGCCAGGTAGCATGTATTGTGTCAAGTTTATGGGTTTCTCAATGCCTGCAGCAGTAACAACAACAACAAAAAAAAATCTAATTTCTCCAATTTCTCTCAGTTAAGACATCCAACCTGGCAGAACCACATTATATACGAATCCTGGCCGACTTGGCAACAGATGGTTAAACGTGCAAGTGATTCCCAGAGAAAAAAAATCAAGCAAATAACAATACTTGTGCAAGGGGGGTGTGGGGGGTGTTGGAAGAGAAGGGTTTATAAAAAAAGGGAGAAACAAGGGTGAGGTTGTAGATGGAAGCTGGGGGGGGGGACAAAGCAGAGGAAGAGGGATTTGCGAATATGTGCAATGTGACAATTGTGTTGTTGTTGATATCTGATACAGGCAGCAGAACACACTACAACCACTTCAAGAACCGCAGCAGACAAAATGTCAAATACCAGACATCTGCTTTTTTGCTGCCTTTACTCCTCAGACGATGAAATATTTGTCAAAGAAAAACAGGTTACATACACTTGCTGCACAAGATAAGGCTATCTCGAATTTGTTGGGTATTAACAGACTAGCATGGTACCCATCAAAAATTACGGATAATTTATACAAATAGAAAAAAACAAAAAAACAAAAAAAAACAACAAATACCCACAAACAAAATGTATTTTTCTGTGAATTTTCTACAACTCATATTTTCTGTTTCTTTAATAATTTTAAAAGGCAACAGGATCTTACTACAATTGAAGAAATCTCTGTGTTCTGTATGCACAGCGATTACTCGACAACTGACCATTGTACAAAGTTGACATTCGGCTGATACATTACACAAGGCAGTGCAGTGTCGAGTTTGAAGTTTTTTTGGGGATCAGCAGCTCTATAGAAATCTAATAAAAATAGATCAAAGAATATAGATATTTCTTCATTTTTTCCATAAGTTATCCAATTGACTTCCGCTCTTTAGAATTATTTAAATTTAGAAATAAAATATCTAAATTGGCAACACTGAAGAGAAGTAACTGAAATACCCCAAGCTGTTTTGTACATGGATGGAAAATTATTTTACATGACAATTATGGCAGGCTTCTCCCCATAAAATCCGACCCCTTCCAAACATGCACTATTGGAACAGGCACTGCCCTAGTTAGGTAAAAAAAAAGAAAATATCTTTAAAAAAAAAAAAAACACCTGTTTTATTCAAGATAAATCAGAGACACATACTTGTTTTCTGTCCTACCACAAAGACATCAGCAGGAGTGGTAGTAGTAGTGATATAAATGTGAACACATAGAAACACAGCTGTACGTGAACACAAAGACAGAAAGTTTGCTTTATCCCTTCCTGTTTGTGACAGAAACCAACAACAAAGTGACACTGGCTTTTATATAATAAGATGGTAACTTTTCAACCCATTGTTTCTGAGGAGTGTTTTAAAAGGTCCAAATTAAAACATGTAGTCTTAATAATGAAAATCTTTTATTAACCCAATAATTTATTTATAGGGAGATTACTTAATGAATGTTATAGAATGGTAGTGAATGAGGCAAATAGGTAAAGATAAACACAAAGAAAGCACCCAGAGAACACATACCACTGCCAACACCATACAGTAACTAAAAACTGAATGAAAATCAGTTCATATACAGCTATGATTCAGGGGAGGTATCTGTATAGGTTTTCATTTTCCATATTTGGACTATTGTCATGATATATGAAAAAAAAAAAAAAAAAAAAATTTAATTTTGGATCTGCTGCAAATTTCTTTCTTAGGGCCTAAGTTAGGCCCACTATTTCACAAAATATGATTGGAATTCATTGAGAACTTTTGGAGGTATTGTGTGGACAAACAGACAAACATGAGTGAATACATATACCTCTCCCCACTTTGTTGGCAGAGTTAAAGAGATTTGAAAATTGTGCTGAGTGACAGAAAGGCTGATGCATTCCCAGCATTTGAGAGGTAGGTTAGCATTTAGGTGTTAAAACGTCTTCACTCTTTCCCAACTGTAACAAACCATGAGGTAAGACGCCCTGCATCGTGGTTTCCTCAAAACATAAGGAGATAAAACTCAATGTAGGAAGACATTGACCTTTGTTTTGAAGAGAAGCCGAGTATTATTAGAGCCACTTTCTCACAAAACTCAATGTCAGGAGTTGATGATGTGGTGGGATCATTAGTAGCATATCAAGACACAAGGCAAATGACGGGGGTGGCTGCAAGACACGATGCCAGTGACGGAGGTGGCTGCAAGACACAATGGCAGTGATGGGGTGGCTGCAAGACACAATGGCAGTGACAGGGGTGGCTGCAAGGAGGTGCTTGTCGAAAGTCTTTGGATTATGCACAAAAACCATGGAGCCAAATGAACTTGGCAGTAGTTGAATCAAAATGGTGTCTGAAAACTGAAAACTATTTGTTTCTCAAAGAATGCACTCTAGCCAGATGAGTTACTCTAAGCAGGACATGCACTGTTATTGGGAGTGGAGGAGACTGTACACTTCCTTTTGGAGTTGTATCCTCAGATCAATTTCATCACGCCTGACTGCTGGTACTTAAAATTTGACAAGTGTTTTTCTTTTTTGGGACAAATGGGTATACTCTTGACAAGTTTTTTTTAATGTCACCAACAGAAATCTATGAAAAGTTGGTGCTGACTAAAATTATACAAGTTTTGACTTTTGTTTAGTATGAACAATCTCTTCTCTATCATAAGTCATCACATCTCCTCGATACTATTTTCTTTAAAGCATGATATAGTCTCAAATTGTTTTACATTTGCTGCTGGGATCTCTTGGTTGCAGTGGGTTTAGGCACCAATTTAAGTTGAGGACTTTAAATTTTAAATAAGTACTTTTATCCCCTGTCATTAACTGTTAGATTACTGTAATGAAAATACAATTAAAAATATCCTAAAAATTACTCCTGTGTTACATTGGATGCTGAGAAAGGATTTGTTTGTATGGCTCACATTGATGGCTTGTAATGTGCCACCATTTCTTTCCAATTAACCCCTCTCTTTCCTTAAGGATTGTACACCTGAAGAAGGCTGTAGAATGGATTGGCTAGAATGTTGAGGTAACAACAAAAACAAACAAAGAATAAGTTGAATAGTCCAAACAATTCTTGAATTCATACAGTGGTCTCTTAAGTAGTAGTAGTAGTAGTAGTAGTAGTTCTACTACTACTTCATGCAACTTAGTTATACCTTCTTTCTTTTCCTCAAGGATTTTTGATACTCAATACCCCAAATCCTCTTTAAAATTCAAAGTTGTCAGAATAAGTTAAAGATTTTCCATTTTAAATCTACCTGTGACCAAATAGTCAGCTCTTGTTTGCTCTCCTTGATTTATCATGTTTTTGTATTTCCTTTCTGCTTATTTGCATATTTCTCATAAATAAGCAATGCACGTCACTTTCAGTCATAATGTTCTAAAGATGTGAATAAACATTAAAATATTCAGTTTCTTTTTTTACTAATCAAACACTGATTATTCAAAAGTATGTAGTTTGTAGTCATTTTCATCTTTTGCAATAGGTAATGCACACAAACCATTATCTAGTACAAATTAATTCTTCATAACAAAAAATTGTTGTGCACACTTCAATTTCATTATGTGCTGATTGTATACCCCAGGGGTTGGGTGAGGGATGGGGGGAATAGTCCAAGGGGGTAATAAGGCTATTAGGTAAAAATAAAATTCCAGTCTAAAGATAGGGTTTTCTGTACTTCTATCTATAAAGGCTTGAAATAAGCTCCAAGTTGAGAATGATTTAAGATGTGCTCTCACTAATAGAGCCACAAATTGAAGAACTTGTAGCAAAAAACAAAAAGAAAACAAGAACAGAAATCACATTGATGTGTATATCAGTTACGATAGCAGAATTCTTATTTTTTTGGTAATAACTTAGAATTTCAAATGATGTGTTCTAATTATTTTCTCTTGCTTTCTTTGAGTTACAAATACACAGCAGCAGCTGTACAATTATAAAATTAAACTAATTCTTAGTATGAAGCTGTCTAATTATACATAAAATAAGGTTATTATTTGAAATTATTCTTTGTTGCAACTTAATAAGTGGAAGTGGGGGGGGGAATACTATTAATCTTATTGACAAAAGTGGGGAATGACTTGAAAAGGTTGGGAACCACTGGTATAACACATGTACTGCTTAAAGAGAGCTCTAATACAGAGTCACCAAAAAGGGAAATTTTCTGTGAGCTTTTCCTAAACTTTAGAGGATTTATCATGTAGACATGACCAGTCCCATAATTCACCCAGGAGAAAAAGGTTGGGGCACCCAAAGAAAATATTCTGTAGAGATAATGTCAGCATTGAGTATGGTCAGCAACGGATATGAATAACTGATAATTCTTCGCAATAAATGACAGACTAATTACAAGACTATATGGAATCGATTACCAATGCTCCAAGTAACAAGAATTTTACAAGTATATCATCATAATCACTACCATTGCCATAACTGGAAAATAAACCATTATTTTGAATATCTATACAAACACTCGAGTACTGCTACCACTAAAACTAACAGTACTATAACCACAGTCCACACAGATGGTGTAATGGTTAGCATGTCTGCCTCACATGCAGAAGGTCCTGGGTTTGATTCTCGGTATGAACGAAGAGTGTGGAAAACTCTTCATTAGGACAAATTCCCTGTGCACTCGGCAGATAATTGAGCACACTCTAAGCTGTGTGACTAGAGTTGAGGTATCCTTTCAGTGGACTTGCATCCTGCCAAAGGGGGTGGTCATAAAAAAACTCAACCAGACTTGAAACTTGCAAGGATCACTAAGCTGACGCATGCAACAGAAACCGGGGCTTCGTCACCGGGGTCCATACTCCATTGGAAGTTGTCTCTTAAGAGACAGGACCCTTTACCACAACCATTATTACTACTTTTTCAAAGTTACAACCATAACCACTACTACTGTCATTGCTACCTATTCATTAACCACAACAAATACTGCTACTACAAGCTTAATGATACTATTATCACCACAGCTATTCACACAAACATTACTATTAACACTATTACTGCTACTAAGAGCAACTATCACTATTATTACTATCAGGGGGAAAGACACTACCGCCGCCATCTCTCCTACTGTACATTGCAATGATTGTTATGTTTGTGCCGTAGGGTGAGGAGAGCAGTAATCACTTGCAGAAAGTGGACATATTGCTAAATTTCAGATAAATAGATCTTGGCATGAATCCCCTCCACCCACCAATTACTCTACCCCAGGGGGACAAAGTGACAAACAAAAAGACTTATATAACAACATCAACAGTGACTACTAAAAAGATTGACATTTCTCTCTTCAGTATTGGGCTATGACAAACTCCACTTATTAGGGGTCCAGTCATGGTAGGCGAGACTCATGACCATTGCCTACATAAAATAACAAGATCAGGGTGTGGCAGTTTGAGAGTTGAGGGCCAGGAAAAAGAAAGGGAATACAGAGGAATTGAGGAGTAAGATACAGAGAAATGGAATTTGGGGGCTCTACAATAAAAATAAAAAAAACCTTCCAAAAATAGCTACAAGTAGGTATTCCCAAGTACTAAGCAACAACAACCATTTTGATTGCAAAATATTCTCCATCATATTAGAATGAGTGTGATGTATCTGGTATAATGCAATGGTTAACCTACTAGTCTTGCAAAGTAAACATTGTCTTCATTCTGGGTGCATGAAGAGTGCAGCCTTGTGGCACAAATTGTACAGTCCTAGTCATAATGAATATTAGATTTAAATAAGCATTAGGAGAACTTATGATTATAAATTCTTTGCTACTATTTACCTTCATTTTAATTGTTGTTGCTTTTTATCGCAACTAAACTCAGGCTGGTTTCCCTTCAGCAGTGAATAAATTAACAGCGCGGATCTGAATAAAGAATAAGTTCCAGGTGAGAATTGAACTCACAACCCTCTTTTGCAATAAAAAAAATGTTTGTTATTGCTTAGCACTTGGGAATACCTACATGTAGCTATTTTGGGAAGTTTTTTTTTGTTTTTATCTTGGAGCCCCTTTATTTACTCACTGCCAAAGAGAAACCAGCCTGAGTTTAGTTGCGATAAAAAGCAACAACAAAGATGAAGGTAAATAGTAGCAAAAGATTATTAGATATTGTTTTACAATACTTCATTTAATAAAATTAAAAATTAAAATAAAATAGAACTTCTGATTGTTTTACAGACATTTCCAGTAGACATGCAGAGGGCCTTCCGACTTATAAGCAAGTAAGTTAAACACACTTTTTTTTTTTTTAAATTACCCCTTCTAATGAAAAAAATCATATTGAGCACATTTAATTTCCTTTCATGGATCATTAAGTGTAACAGTCTCCTCTCACAGAACATATTTTATATCAAGGCAGAAGCCAATACCAACTTTTGAAATAAACTGCTTGAAAAATGAAAAATTCATATATTCATCGACACCATCATTTTACTCATATTCAACATCTAAATAAAGATATGCTCATTGACAATTAGTCAATTTACAATTAAAACTTAAGAGAAATAACTGCACAATTCCTTCATAACTTCAGGAGAAAAGGAATTGTCAGATTTCAAAATGGAGTACAGGTTGAGTAGCCCTTATCCAAAATGACTGGGACCAAAAGCGTTTCGGATTTCAGAATTTTTCAATACACTTACACCTCTGTCCAGTTTCTTCAATAGCTTGACTTTCTGTGCTAAACAAACATTCTCTCTTTTTCTTATCACTGTTACTCAGAGGGGTATCTGCAGCTTTTTTTGACATTTTCAACAATGTCTTTGTACATACGATAGAATAAGCAAAAAATATTGTGATTAATTCAAGTAAGTCTGGCAGTGACAATAATTTGTTTTGATTGGGACTTGTTTTGTCTTTCACCGTTCCTTGCTGTAAATATAGTATTACGTTCCTTGCTGTAAATATAGTATTACGTTCCTAAAGCGTTACACCAAGACACCAAACATTTTACGGTCCTCAGAATGTGTAAACTACCTCAGAAATTGGCCTTGTTTCCCTGTCTTTGAATCCTACTACAGTGAGCTCAGGTGTGGAATTTTCCACTTGTGACAACATGTTGGCTTTTGAAAAAGTTTCCGATTTTGGAACATTTTGGTTTTCAGAGTTTCGGATGAGGGGACCTCAACCTTTATATTGTTTGTCAATCCCCAAAGTGGAATAAGTAAGGCTCAAATAGCACTGAAATTAGAAATTCCACTTTCAACTGGGAACCCCGTTATCATAAAACTATCTAATAAAGAAAAGGAAACCACTACATTTTGTTTAGGTGGACCTGGGCCATCAGAGAAGCACCATCATGTAATGAAATGTGAAATTGAAAATCAGAAGATATCATAGAATGTGTCCAAATCACAATGACAGTACAGTATCTTAATCACATGGCAGAGCAACCAGAAGAAAGCCACTTCTTAAACCACTCAGCAATCAACAAAGAAAGCAGTGGACAATTTGGAGTGGAGTTTTGGGCACACTCATCTTTTCAGAGAAGTCCCCAGTTGCTCAATTTTTGAGCAGCAGAGAAGTACAGGTCTGAAGATTGCCTAGCAAAGAATTTTGTTTGAACTGCCTGCAGCGCACTATCAAACATGGTGGACTTTTGCTGATGATGTGTGGAGCAATTTGGATCAACAGTCATTCAAAGCTTCTGAACTCTGTAGTGAATATCAATACTGCATACAGTCTTCATTGCTACTTATTTTGGACAAAAACAGCACCTTTATCATGACGGATGGAGCTCCATGCTATACAGGGGAAAGGGCATTGAGAATGGCAAATCCAAAAAAGGTATTTAGTAATTTCTTATGGCCAAGTTAGTCTCCTAACATGAGTCCTAGTGTTCATGTCTAGGCCATTGTGAATTTTGAAATAAGTGTCCAGAAAACTTCCTACAAAAGATTTGCTTTGTGTTTTGAATGCAGCCTGGTTGGATATTCCACATAAGAAAGCAGATCTGATAAATGCCAAGAAAGCAGATCTAATAAAATCTTTAAAATCTGTTAATGGCAAGTCCACCAAATTCTATTTATTATTATAGACTTGAATTGTTTAGATCATTAAATAAAAGCTGTTGTTTGAAAATAGATGTGTCTATTTACTTGTCAGTTCTATATATAAATGTTTCAAGAATTTATTACACTTCATAAATCTTTTACAATGGTCTTCATAAATCTGTCCAAAGATATGAGTACTGAGAAAGAAGAAAGAAATTACCTTCAGGATTCGAGAAGACAAATACATATATTCCAAAATCGTGAAGGTGATTTTTTTTTTTTTCTTCTTTCTCAGCCCTGATGGTTAGGAATTTTGATTAATCAGGAATAAGTCTAGTTCCATGTTTCCCAGAATACCAATGAGTAACGAGTGATAAATAATCCTAACATGGCATATTATAGCTGGAACCCTTCTCATCTATCAGTTGGCATCGCTACCACCATACCTGCAAGTTTGAAAACATTTCAACCAACTCTTACTACATCTAACCCTCTTTCCTTCTGTCTTTCTACACCTGCAATAAATCTACGCAGGCAAACAATGCATATTCATGATCAATATATCTTTCTAACCAACTGACAGCAAATACAACATACAATGAAACAGACCAGGAAAATGTGACCTTCATGACTTTAACAATATGACAAATGAACAAGGAACAGTAGGGTTACCTATTTTAAAATTTAATGACCATATTGTTCATTCACTGACTGATCTTTTTTCATTTGTTCACAAAATGATATATTGGATTAAGTAGCATTTGGAATTTTCTGCAGGAAAACAAGTCCCTGCATTTCTGACTACAATAAAAGTTTAGCCTTAGTATGTTGTCAAGAAACTAAATAGTGTCTTTTATGTTTCTGGTC
>VCCN01006896.1:875575-887333 GCA_006491835.1 Architeuthis dux
ATGCATATTACAATGAAACTTAAATACTTACACAGTTACAATGCATAAAGTGAGATTTTTCTTCATTTTCTTTCTACGAACAAAAAAAACAAAAGCTTCAATTTTTTGCTTATTCACGCTAGAAGTATTTTTATGAACATTGTTATGCACATCAAAATTAAAAGCCTTGTATCAAAGCTTCAAAACAAGACTAAAATAAGCATCCCAACTCTAAAAATATCGCAAGTGAAACGATTTTCACCAAAGTTTTAACAAAAACACAATCAGTGATTATGTTCAAATAACATCCCACAACCTACAACAAAATAGTTCCCACAACTAAACCCTTAATTTACGATTATCTGGTGTCAAAACGGCCTGGGACACCGGTGCTGATGTATTCAAATACCTTTTTTCTTTTATCAAATTCATAGGAAAAAAGAAAATCCTCCACCAAAACAAGGTTCACACTAACCCTCCCCAAGCGACTATAAAACCTATTTCTAGTGTGATAACTGACTCGGTTTTGATCGCAAATGATGTCGGAAGGATTGAAATAGTGTTATCCAACATAAAAGTATTTTCGCAAAAAGTTGCGCGTTGGGCACTTATCATGCGCGCCCACTTATATATATATTCTGGGGGCCGTAATGTATTTGATAAAAATACCCACCCGTGTTTCTGTGCAGTTCGAGCAGTTTCTTCACATTCTCTTACTTACTTTAAGACTTGATAATTCGCTACTCCAACTGTTAATAGTGTAAATACATGTTTAGGTCTTATCAATTTCATATGGATTTTACTAAAAAGTGACCGAACTCGTTCAACAGGAAGAGTCCATTGTTTCAAATGGTGGATAGGAGATAGCAGAATTGTTACCTTTAAGTCGAAGGGTCAATTGTTACGGACAGAAAAGTCATTGATTGTTTTGTGAATAAAGATTTGTATCGAATTTTCATCAATTTACAAATTGAACTTTTATCCGTATGTAAAGTAAAGTAAATATTTTTGCTAATTAGATAAATAGGAAAGAGACTGGTAACAGCTGTCTTGCTTGAATACACAGAACATTAGTGGAATAAATGTGGTGATGTGAGCCGACAATTAGCTTTGAAGCTTGCCAGTTGGCAACTTACAGCATTTAATATCAATCAGCGGGCCTTTTTATTGTCAGTATCGTAATTTCATCTTTATCATGTACAACTAAAAAGAGAATTTTGAAATTCAAGTGTCAGTAGTTGTTTGAAACGTAAAACGTCAGTCCATTCAAGGTTGAATAGTTTAAAAATTCAGACCATAAAATGGTGGCCGAGAGGAAAGTGTTCTTTTTTTTTGTTTTTTTCGACATCCGTTGATTCAGCAAAAGCGTTAGGCTGACAAAGCTTTGGCATTTCGGATGCCAGAAAGTCGAGGGTTTAAATAGGGGGTCGTCACCCGAGAGTGAAAGGAAATTGAATATTTAGTGATTGAGTGAGCTTATGGACAATAAAGGTATTGTTCATCTTCAGCCGTCTCTTTAGTGCGGTTGTTTTAAATCAGGGATGACAAATAAAACCTCCATCTGTCTCTATGGCCAGAAGGCAAGGTTAAACCCCGGGGAGGAGCATCAGCGGGTTTTCTTTCTTCAAATCTCTAACCGTTATTTTTAAGTATTGCAGGTGCGGCTACAGTCATTCGTGCACACAGAGGTACACACACACACACACACACACACACACACACACACACACACACACACACACACACACACATACCTATGCGTGCACGAATGAGAGCCTTCTTAAACTGCAGCCGCACCTGCAATACTTTTGTACACTTCTGTGTGCGTATATTTGCGTGTATGTGTGTTTGTGTGTATTAACAAAGAGGCACACTCACGGAAACTTACACATACATACCTATATAGTTATACGTACATACATATATACACACTACACATGAATGAACACATGAACATAAACAAAACACTCAAGTACAATGACATAAGCGCATAAACAGCCATATGTACATACCTATACACACATACATATAGGCGTACCAGCCAGGGTGGCACTCCGCCCCACCCCCCCCGCATTCGGGCAAAATGTGTTAACATTCAGGCAGATCAGTGTAATTCGGGCAAAACCGTGTAACATTTCGGGCCAATCAAGTCTTTTGCCCCCATAACGAAAGAGTTCCAATACGCCCCATGCAAACACATTCTCAAACATACACACATGCAAACACGCATAAATACACTCATGAAATCTGCATATGCAAACACAAACACACACATAAGTAGCCATACGTGTACGTACGAGGGTGGATCAATAAGTCTGTAGCCTGACACAGTTATTAGATGAATTTTCATCTGAAATTTTCACTGTATCATGTTCGAAGCAGCATGCATCAACTTGTCGGCTAATTATATACGTCAGGCCACTGTGAATTTCAACTCGGTGTGGCTTTCGCATCTCAACAGGGACATGGAATGGAAGTCTTTGTCTAACAAAGAAACGAGTTTTAAAAAACATCTCAACCTACATTACATCGTTGATGATGATGATGAGGCGGAGGAGGAGAATAATAAAATGACTAACCTAATATTTTCAACAAGAAATATTGCTTCCACATATACAAAATATATAGTTCTTGGGAATTGCCATTTGTACAAGATGGCGGCCATGACTCGGGTTCACGATAATGGGATCCTTAGACGACGGGGGACACCATGTTCGTGTAAATACATGCCAGCAAAACATCTTTTGGTTTGAAAAATGACGAAAATATAAAAATAAATTTTAAAATTTTAAATTGTTTGGCATACTGTAAACAAGATAGTTCCAATTGTAATTTATAAAGTTTCACACACTCGTTCACTCGTAACGGCGCACAAATAAAAGGAAATAAGAGAATTAATGTAAAATAAACTAAATATATAAATTATAGTGTTTGTGTTTTTAATAAATTAAATTGTTTTTATTTGTGCGCCGTTTTTAACATCGAGTGAGTGAGGGTGTGACACTTTAGAATCTAGACCATCTTCCCTACATTGTGACCTAACTCTAACCCTACAAATTTTAAAATTATTAAAAGAATTAAATTTAAAAATTTTAGAATGAGACAACTCATGTAAGCTCTGCCCGTACCTCCGTAAAAATGACGGAAAGTATGTGCCCACTTTATCATGATAGGTACATTGTAAACAGAACTCCCCTCCTAAAACTTAAAAGGATTAACTTTTTTTAAAACTGACAAATTGCTTGGGTACACAGGGTCTTCTTGTGGATTAAAAGCACAACAAATTACGCGCAAAAACATTTTCTTCGATTTTTAAGAGGACATAAACTGAGACCCTCTTCCTTAACAAATGCCTAGAAATGAAAATCCGTGGAAGGAAAGAAAACGTATATAAATCCGTGGAAGGGAAGGACAAGTATTTAAAATCCCCGACGAAAATAAAATATCAAAGCTTTCAACACGAGTGAAGGGAAGAAATTTAATTTTAATTTTTTATAGTTGTATTTCTTCTTCGGGCCGGTTAAAAAAATTTTAAAAAGTAACTAAAAAATTAATAATAATGATTTATAATACTTCATTGAATAAAATTAAATGAAAAATATCTTTATTTGACAAACCCAGCTATGTCCATTACATCCGGAAGGGCAGAGATGCCAGAAGGGTAGAAGGGAATAAAAGGTATGACCCCCATGGGTGCTTTCATTGATTTTTATCCATGTAAAGAATGTGTGGGCTCAGATGCTGGTGCCCACACCATAACTACCTTCACCGTGTAGATGGGACTGGTCTAAAACATCCGCGGGCTACTATGAACCCTTCTGGACATGCCTACCAGATACAGGCCAGTCCAGTTATGTCTCCTTCAAATGTTAGAAATGTTGTGTTAGGCAACACAAGTACAAGAAAGCTGACTTAGACTGCACAATCCCCTGTGACTATGAAGAGGAGTGCTGAATAGATTTTCCCACGATAGACCCTAGGTTTGGCTTGTTATTGTTATCACTTGTTTCAGTTTGGAATTGTGTCATGGCCACCATCTTAAAAAATGGCGACCATCTTGAATTTTCAATGGCTTGCATGTATTATCCAATGGTAATTCACCAAAACTATGTATGGTAAATAAATTCAATTAATTATATCCTCAATATCATATTATATCCATCGCTAATAAAAAAATTGATCTGAAAACAGTTGTCGCGGGCAGCCATTTTGAAAAATGGATGCCATGGTCGACATATTGAAAATCCATGATGGCTCAATATTACATTTGTTTGGAATTCCTTTGGCTATAAATGTACCAAATTATATGCTTTTATCAAAAATGCACAATTGTTTAGCTTAGCTGTACCAAATACGTAAACCAGATCGAAATAAACCCAAACAGCACCCGGTTTAGTATATTCTTACATGATAACACCCGCCCCTATATAAGATTATGTTCCGAAAGATGAGTCAATTAAAGATCGAGACTTTATTGCATCCTGGTTCTGACTACTCGACAACAGATTACCATTTGTTCAAGAATCTAGACCAGTGTATATTCAAGTGTCACTCACCCTCAAGGCTTTATCACACAATTTCGTCACCCTCAAAAAGATTGTTTTTGTTTTTAACCACTTTTGTCTTATTCTCGTTTTGTATCATGAGCAAAAAACATAAATCAACTCTTATTTCATTCAAGTTTTTAAACATCTTAAAAATATGTAAAGAAAACAAAGAGTAACAAAAAAAACAGAGAAAAATTATTAGAATATTTAAGTTTACATAAAGTAAAGTGAGAAAACTGCAGTCTTAGAATTTGATTCTTAAAAAACAATGTTTTCTTATTGCGTATGTTTACCACAAACATTTACTTTTTTGAGTAGAGAAAAACATATACATATCAGAGAAAATTACGTCATTTAAACTTCATTCACCACCAAAATAATCCCATTCATCCTTGGGTGAATCATTCACCAATTTAAGAAGAACTTCCCTAGAAGAAGATTTTAATAAATTTATCGATTCTTTGAATAAAGAATTTTTAGGAAGAAAAAATTATGATTGAATTTTCATGAAATTTAAAGAAGTGTATGTTGGGAAAGTCTCCTCCCCCACAGAAACCCCTCGCCAATCCGCAGGCCAAGAATGGTGAATACGGCACTAACCTTAGTCAAAATCACGATGTCACCAGACATCCGTGGGATAGGACGCAGGAGGGCTTCCTCCTTCGGGAGTGAGAAAATGATGATGATGATGATGATGATGATGATGATGATGATGATGATGATGATGATGATGATGATGATGATGATGATGATGATGATGATGATGATCATCATCATCATCATCATCATCATCATCATCATCTGTTTGGATATACGAGATATTAAAACTAATACCGCATAAACTCTTATATAAGTCGATTCAATTTTCTGGTGTTCTATTTCTATTTTTTTCTTTCCTTCTTTGCATTTTTCCTTTTCTTCTTTTTACTTCTTTTTTAATACAGTAAACTCCCCTTACTACGACACCCTAGTATTGCCGTTAAAACGAACTTGCTGTTATAACGGGTGGATTAAAAAATACGGCATGCAAATTAAAAAATGCAGCCAGCAAATCTTTTGCTTTTTAATTTGCTTCAGGAATGGGTATAATCTCCGGCAATAGTCTTGCGAGAATAACAGACGTGTCGTTAGAGCGGGTGTCTCATTAAATAGTGCTGTTAGAACGAGAGTTTATTACATTTTTTATGTTACATTTCTTTTTTGCTTTTTGCTTCTTCTTTTTTTTATTTCACTCTTTCATGCTTTCTTTCTGTCCTGTTTTTTTCATTTCCTTCTTCCCTGCTCTCTTTTTGTTCCTTCCTTCTTTACCTTCCTTCTTGATGAAACAATTTCCCAAGCGACCTTCATTGACGAACATCTGTTTAAAAACAACTGGTAAAGTTTCATTGGTTAACAACACCTCGACACAATTCAATTCCCAGGAGCAGGTACTAAAATAGTGGCCAACTATCTGTCTGTTCCTGTGGGAATGCTAGCAAGAATAGTCTGTCTATAACTGCTTCTAGATTTATTTGCAGTATTTCACTCTTTCGTATCAAGGAAACCATTTGCTTGGAGCTCTATGATCATTGTAACAGTCAATCTGAAACTAAAACCGCCAATCAGAGGCGTAGCTGAAGGGGGGGGGCTATTTGAAAACGCCCGCCGGACCCCCCAAAAGCTTTATATATAGTAGTTCATCTGCTGCATTTCTATTGACATTATACAATAACAAGTATATATTTGTACACACATGAATTGCATAAATAATAATTCAACCTTTGGGGTTGTTTTTCACCAATTAAGTCAATATGCATGTCTATTTATTGCAAATTTTCCCTTTTCATCAAATCTCACTAAATGTCGAAGGGGGTCCCTCAAGGAGCCAAGCCCCAACCCCGGGCCCCAATCCAGTGGGTATTCCAGGGTTTTCTGGAAGAACCTCTGAATGTTTCCGAAAAAAATTATTCATACTGTTTTCTGAACGTCTTGCGAGTTTTAAATATTTTCGTCTCAACAAATGACAACCTTGAAGACCTTTGGAATTTTTCTGAAAATTTGTATTTATCTTAACTCCAGTAGCTGGTATGCCCTGAAAAGCCATCTTAGCCAATCTTGGATACATACTTTTCTGGTGGAGCACGCCTCCAGACACACACCCCCAAGAAATTGGGGAAGACGGTCAGCTCAACAGGCTGGATCCGCCACTAATAGCCATCCCTAGCTACGCCACTGCCGCCAATTAGTTGCCATCTTTTTTTAAAAAACTCAGTGAATATCGCTGCTTTGTTCGTTGATCTCTTATACTTTTTCGTTTAAGATTTTATTTTTCTAGGTTTTAGTGTTAGAGTCTGCTTCAGTAGTAAGGCATACCCCGACAAGGTTGTTAACTTATAAACTAAACTATACATAATTAGGTTCTTTTGGTCATGATTGAATTATGGCAAAAGTATCATGTCCTGGATTTTACTAACAATCCAGCTTCAGATGTTTAATAATCTTATAATATGAAAGCCGTTGTCACTTTTGTTGGTTCACTAAAGCCTTGTGTCTGTGTGTTTGCGTCTACATCACTGCTCTACTACTACTACTACTACTACTACTACTACTACTACTACTACTACTACTACTACTACTACTACTACTGTCTTCGTAGTTGGACAGAAAACAAATATAGGCATCTCTGATTTTTCATTAATACAACTGGTGTTTTATCTTAAATTAAAAAAGAAATTCGTTTTTCAACCAATTCTGTTTTAAAAAAAACCCAGAAAATATGTATAGCTGTAGAAAATCGACAAGAAAATAAATTTCATTCGATGTATGCGTTTCTTTTGTCTGCAATAAATATATTAATACTAAAATATACATTTCTATAATTTATCCATACGTTTTAAATAATCCCATAATTTTTGACGGGTACTATGCTAGTGATTTCTGTATGTATGGCTCCAAATTGCTACAAATTTCATTGATCTTGATTTTCAGCGACAGTTTCCATCTATCTCAGAAATGTGACACTGGCACCAGACGCATAGAAATTGTCTGCAAATATCTTTGAATTTATGAACCCGAAATGGCTTATGGGCAATTATCTAACTTGATACCGTTGAAATGCGGATGTAAATGCATAACCAACTGATCTACAGTATGTAAAATACTTAAGGAGGTTTGTCATCCTTGCTTTGCACATTTTAAGATTTGCATAGTATTATTATCTCCAGCTTCCTTTTAGTATGTAAAAGGCATTAAAAAAACTAAGTAAAAGGAAATGGTAACTCACCACTCGAAAATATGTCACGATTTGACGGGTTCCATAAAAAAATCTGAAGCTGTCATTTCCTTGGAATAACGACATTAACGAGTGGAAGTTAAATTTCTTTTTCTCAACCTTTGATACGGCAGTTGAGTTTGGTGAGAGATCACTAACTAATTATGACAAACAAGGAAAAGATAAATTATGTCCATTTGACATCCATACTATAGAGTTGGGAACGTTGGCAGTTATTATCAACTATTAGTCATAAAAATATATAATCTGTCAAAGGATACTGCTTTATTTGCTAAGCTTAATTTCGTCTGGCACAGAACCAAATTGGGAGAGATTGATTGTGCTGTATCACACTTGCAAGTGATGAAGGCCTGACTCACTTGAAAATCAGCATTTTAAAATGATGGCTTTTTCCTGATCTCGAACAGCGACCATTGGCACTGGTTGGAAATATGCAGCCAACTCAACCAAAAAGCTAACGTTTGTAACCTTCTCTTCCTTTCCTCATTGATCTTTGACCTTTATTGATAGTTGAAATAAATTACTGCTAAAAAATCGTCTTTTCGTTGTATTTTAGTTAAAAGGTTTTTTTCTGACAATTCAATTAAAAAAAATCATTAAATTATGTATTTTTGATCGATTTGTCGAAACTGGGTTACAGACAACCAGAAGTTATCGCTTTCAAGACCCAAACAATACTGTAAAAGTAAAAACCAGATAATTCTGTTATATATTTGTCCGTTTCCGGCTTCAGGCGAATAGGTTGATTTGTGCAAAGTGTAAATTGGCGCCAAGTCGCCTACACACGCTCGCAACATTACAGCCTCGACTCCAGAATATTAAACCAATCACAATAAATCAGAAAATATTTCTAAACCAATGAGAAGCCTTAAAAGAATAAGTTAGAAATTCAAATCTTAGCAGCTCTTCTCGAACCTACTTAGAAACTATAAATAAACACAATTATTGACAGCGAACGATGTTGGAAGCAGAGAAAAATCAAAGAAGCAGCTCATATCAAAATGTCGACTAAATTCATTAGCCAGACAAGTGCGGATTTCAACCCGATGTGGATTCCACTTCTCAACAGGCCTAAACCCGACAAGACAAAGACACAGAAACACCCAGACCCTGCGCTATAAGGATTACCACCTTTAAAAATAACTTCTGTTTACCCCATCACACTCGGATTTTACACCTGAAGAAGGCCAAAGAATGGATCGGCCGAAACGTCGTGTTTACAACACAAACAACAAGAAGGAGTTCAATCGTCCGAAGAATCATTTGAATAAATGAACACCTTTTCTGTTCAGTTCAGCTTTGCTCCAGTACCGGCTGGACGCGCGCCCAGACATATCTTCCGAAGTAATTCCAGTTCAACCAGTTCCAGTGACAATAACACGGTGACACACGAACTAGCGCGCATAAGGGCGCCCTTTTTGACGGACTCAATCCTTCGCCAGTCAACCAGCCAAATTAACTGAAGACTGACTCCTCAAATGCTGCCAACTAAATCTTTATCTCACAACAAGCGCTATCACAAATACCTCTGCAATTTGACTCGGAGATAGCAACCAGAGACATGCAGTGACTTTAATCCATCTCGACATATTCGTTACTCAATATGCAACGCGCATATCTTCCCAGCATTTTCGTCATTCGAGATGGAACGCGCATATCTTATCACTGAATTAAAACATGCAATGTGCATAAACAACTTTTGAGGAACAGGCAAACTTTAATCTTCACACATGAAGAATATCTCAGCAAACAAAAACGTTCTCCTGCTGATAAAAAACTTTCGATGAAAACTCAAACTTGCATATCTAACATACTCTTTTTATCATGTCCCAGAACCCTGTACAAGCCGTACAGAAAGTATTTTGGTTGTTATTAACTTACCTTCTTTTCCTCCTTTGATACTGATTTTTCTTTCTTGCACAAACATTCAGCCGGCGACCTACCAGACGTCATTACCGCACGAGCAACTACTAGATCCTATTCACGGCTTTGTCAAATTCAAGAAGTAGACGGAGAACTCTTTGTCGTAAAGGTGCGGCGTCAGATAGCGAATAATTCATATGCAACCTTTTTTCTATTACGACACATGTATCCTTTTCTTTACTCTACAGATTCATATTTCTTTGACGGTTCTTTATTTTCTGGAAGATTTTTAATTACAGTGTATAAAATTTAGAAATCTTAATCAAGATCAACAACAAACATAGCGTAATTGATGAAACAGATGACAAAAATATAAATATTGACTTTTACGACAACAATCCTGATTTGAAATTGGTAAACTTAATAATAGTTGGTACTAATTTTCTCGTTTTGGTTGCTTTCCTTCATCACGACGTTTTGGTGGCGTGCCATTCGACCTTCCTCATGTGTCTGTTGTGTTCTGGAATATCGAATCTTGCTCTGAGGGGGCATGCGCTTCCCCTCTCATACATGTCACATCCGGTGCATATGTGTGTTCTTCTCCTGACCTAATAGACAAGGAACCGCATTGGAAAATAAGAAGGATGATGAAATCTGCACACATACTGTGCTCAGATCATTCGATCAGCAGACCGAGCATAGACATTAATAGCCTGTGGAAAACCATTAGGAATCATAAGGAACAAGCGATGAATTTTAGGTTCTAGAAGCATAACTCAAGAAAATATTGGTAAAGTTTAACGGATTCATTGGAGGGTCATTGGTTCAGCGCAGAGGCCAGGAGAAAACAGTCGCAAGAACACACCGGTGGATGCACCGGGCGTGACGTGTATGAGATGGGAAGCACACGCCTCCTAAGAGTAAAGATTCAACATTCCAAAACGTAACGGACATTTGCGAGTGGTTGGAGAGTACAGCGGCCGAAACACTGTAATAAAACAAAACAACAAAGTCGAGGAAATTAGTCCAAATTAACCCATTGTACATTGATTAAAACATCCTGTCTATAAAAATTCAGACTTGAACTTTGAGATTATTTTCTTTCAAAATATAACAATAAGAAATGTAAGAACCAATTTGAAATTATTACAAGACGTTTTTAAGGAAACGTGTCAAAACAATTAATCATTTTTTGCCTAAATCTATTCAAGAGAGAAGCTCCCTCCTACCACCTTTCTATTATCTATAGCAGTGGTCACCAACCTGAGTTCGTACGAACCTAAAGGGCTCGCGAACAGATTTTGGGGGTTCGTGAAAAAAAAGGGGTTTCAGACGGAGTTTGTCAGTATGATTTGACAGAGAATCAAAATTGTTAATATTAGGTAAAACATTAATACCACATAAAACATTTCAGTTTTGACAAAAATTTCGTTTTGTGAACAATGTCGAACCATTTCTGCTCTCCGGAGATTGTTATGTATTGTTTATATTAACTTTCATTATTAATTTACTCCACGCTATTTTTATGAAATGGTATAGTTTTTAATAAAGGAAAATGAAAAGATGTGTACGTATATTATTAGGTAAAACATGAATAACACATTTTAAGTGTTCTTTCTAAGTGTCTCAGTAATATTTGGTGATCGTAAAAAAAAGTTTGGAGACCACTGATCTATAGTGTTGTGTTTCTATTATCCAAGTTTACGTGATCCTTCCGGATCTTTGCTAAAACCCCAAACTATACGCTGCAAGCTTTGGTGGTGGTATAACATTTCGACAAACAATTGTGAATAGAATAAGAAAAGAAAATTGAAGAATATTTCTCACGAATATTGGTCTTTAAATATAAAATAAATCATTGGCTCAAAAGCCAGGGTTTGTCATTTTTTAGAAATATGTTACAATTTGTAAACTGCAAATTTCAACCAGAAATTAATAATTTCCCCATTAATTTGAATAAATTTGAAAAATTATTAAAATCTGATAATTACCAGATGTTATATATATATATATATACGTGTTCGCATGTCTGAAACATTAAAAAATCGAAAATGCAGCGAATAATGATGGCGTTACGCAAACTCACTTATCCCCCCCC
>VCCN01006896.1:887770-902660 GCA_006491835.1 Architeuthis dux
AAAAAAAAATAATATTGATGATGGAATTACAAATTACAATACTTGTTTTATTTTGTCGTCTGCCAATCTAATATTTATTTCCCTCGGTTGAGCAATTATTTACGCTATTTCTTCTTTCTAGAAAATGATACTAACGGTATTATCTTACAAAACTGCCTCGACTCTAGTAAGAGTCAGCAAAAAGAAGAGACACTGCTGTCCTCGTTTTATATATACACACATATTAGTGTGTGTGTGTGTGTATATATATAAATATATACAAATATTACTATATATATACAAATATTACTATATACATAACAAATATTAGTATATATATATATATATATATTAGTATATATGCAGTGTCAATTAGAGGGAGAATAAAACACAGAGAGAAATATATATATATACACACACACACACACTTCCTCTGTGTTTTATTCTCGCTCTAATTGACACTGTCGTGATGAACTTTCTTTACATTGAAAACAGTTATAAAAACATATACAAAACATCGCCCCGGGTATCTGTCACCATAAAACGCGACCATAATACCACGTGTGATTGCTTATAGAAAAGTACATTAGTAAACATAAATGCATTTTCCATGCTCTCATTACACCATGAAATTTTTTTTTTAAACTAAAAAAGAAACTAAAGAAAGTGTATGGTTGCTATCCTTTCATATTAGCTAGCCTTTGGGGTCATTAAGATAGATCCTTTTTCTAAATAGAAAATATTTCAATTTCAATTCATTTGTAATGATTGCTTGTATCTGTTCTTATTCTTTTGGATAAAAATGTCATTCTTTGTACATTATTCTTTGCTTTGAAGTGACACCTTTTATGTCATAACAATTCATATACAATAACTAGTGAAGTGGTTATTCATTTACTAATCAGAAGTGTTATTTAGCTACTTCAAGTGATAGTTTGTGATTTAATAGTGATTAAGCAGTGTTTGCTTACTATTCAAAAGTGTTTACTGTTCATACGGATCAAAGTGAAGTTATTCTGTAATAATAAGAATAAAAACAAAAACGGCCATGTTAGATAAGAGGAAATTAGTGAAAAGATCTTTTCTATTGAAGAATTAGCAGATTTGTCAGAACACCTGGATGAACAAAGAGAGACGAAGAACGAAGATGAATACTAACAGGAGTGTGTGTGTTGTTAAGATGATAAGAACTGACGCCCTTAAACGATTTCTTGTTCATGCTAACTCTTTTACTGGGGGGGGGGGGGCTAAATGGGCCACCACTGGGTGCGAAGAGACTTTGTAAAGAAATGCAACCTTAGCACTTTATTATGAAATTCTTAAAGGAGAGGAAAAGAAAGACACAGCAAACAATTCTGGATTCATATTCTAAGAAAGTGCACGACATCGGTGGATGGTCCTCAGCCAGGGCCATCATCGCTGAACTAAATTTGCATCCAGCACAGGGTTGCCAGATTAGTTTCCTTAAGACACGAGTCTTCCAAAATCGGACAAACTCGGCCAACCCTGCTCCAAATCGGTCAAACTCGGACAGAAAAAGTAATGGCTAATAGTGGCTAAAAGTAGCTAGATTGTTAACACAATAAAGAAAATAAATAGCTAAAAGTGGCTAGAACTGATATTCGATATCTAAAAACAATTTCTTATATCTAAACACAACAAAAAATATCTAAATTTAGATATAAAATATCAAAGTTGGGCTCGCCGAGTGGGGCCTTAAATCAGACAATTTTGGGTGTCCGATTTTTAAAATTTTTAAACGGACATACAGGGCGAAAATTGGACACGATATCCGAAATCGGACATATCTGGCAACCTTGATCCAACGCCATTGTTGAACAAGATCAACACAGTAGTGCTAAAGAAATTCCATCAATTTAAAAATTAACATTTTTATGAACGTAGTTCCGCCTTGTGTATTGGTGTGTGCCTTCTGGTGTACATGTTACGGCTGTTTAGTCCATTTTCAACAGCCTGACTGCCCTCATGTAATTGCATTTTTCTTTTGTAGATGTAAATAGAGATATAAGTCGTTATTATTGAAGGTTTTGAGCCCTTAACAGCAATGGTGTCTACCCAAGAAGTTAGACTAATTTTCAAGTACGATTTCAAATTAGGACACAATGCTGCTCAAGCTGCTGATCATATCAATGATGTATATTTAATTTATCTGTACTTGTTACAATAAGTGAAATCCTTGTCTTTTTGTTTCCTTTCCTTAAGCACTTAAGCTTTCTTGCCACACTTTTTTCTGGAGAAGAGGAACACAGAGAAAACGACGCTAAAACCTTCTAACCCACACTCTAAACTTAAACTATATTAGTAGAGACATGCTGCTGCTGATGATTATATTTAGTAGTAGTTATTTTACTTGTTTCACATTCATTAACGGTGAATTATATACATTATTAGTTAGTCCCCGTTAATCCCACGGACATATTTGGATTTTTATGAGATGATCTTTTAAGAAAAAGAAATACTGAATTCCTTTCAGTGGAAGAGTCGATAGTTTCAAATGGAGAGTAGGAGATATTTTTATCAGCAAAATTGTTAGCTTTATATGGAAAAGTTACGGACAGAGGAACAAAATAATCATTCTGTTCATCATATAAGTATATTCAGTTAGTATAAGTTGGTATCAGACCATCGACACTGGGACATCTAATGAGGACCGAACCTAATAACAACGGCCAGCAATATTAGCTTGTGGAACATTGCTATACGACGTGCGTTCTGATCCATTTTTTGTCATCTGATTTATTAACTTAGCATAGTTTGGTATCAGACCATCAATAGTGGAAGATCCAATGCGGTATATATATTCTGATTTATATATAATTAGCTGTTTACTAAAACATGCTTATTAGCTTGCTGATCATTGCTATACGACGTGCGTTCTGATCATTTTTTTTCCATATGATCTACTCGTTAATCCCAGTGAAAGGATCCACGGATATATTTGGATTTCCGTGGAATTCGTTCACCTGGAAGATCCGATAATTTCAAATGGTGGGTAGGGTGTGTTTCTATCAGCAAAATTGTTACTTTTGGGTGGAAGGGTTGCGAACAAAGAACCAAGAAAATCACACTGTTTATATAAGCAGATATTTGTAGCAGATTTCAACTTAGAAGTTTCTTTGAATCAGATGTTTATTATAATTAAAACCTAAACGATGATCCTCTGCACCAGGGGTCTCCAAAGTGGTCGATATCGATCCCATTGGGATTGATGGAACTATCCAAGGCGTAGATATATGCCTGGGGGTCCAAAGAGGATCGAGTTGTGGGGTCTGAAGCTGACATTCGTATAAAAAATAAAAGTACATAAAATACACATTTCTGATTTATATATAATTAGCTGTTTGCTGAAACGCACTTGTTGATGCAACAGCCGAGAGAGGAAACAACCGGAAGTTGCCGCTTCAGTGTCCAAAACCACCCTGGAAAGCAGGGCGTGGTATGCAGCTTCCCCTCATTAAATGGAATATGGAAACAGCACATCTATCTTAATTATTATTTATTTATTTATTCTTTGTGCATGACTGAGGGTCGATGGGGGATCAAGGATCCCGTGAAGGGACCGAAAGTCTAAAAAGTTATGGGACGCCTTCTCTACTCTTTCAAATAAGGAACCTCACTAACCCGAAATTGGGAGCTGTAGAAATTTGATTTGATTAATCTTTTGGCTATTGTGAACGACATTTTAAAAACTAACCAACATGGTAAAATGGGACTCCAGGACAATTGCCCCGGGGGGACATTTGTCCCCGAGAACAATTGCAAAGGATAAACTAAATGAGCGATTAGTACACTGCTTTGGATTGATATATACAACATTTTATATGGATTACCCTGAAAAGCAACAGCCGAAAACGCGAAGCTAGGTAGGTAGTATTTCTCAAGGAAATCTCCTGTACACAGCACACAGTCTATGGATTGTGGAATTAGTTCTTTCCAACAGTGTATGTTCACAAGTTGTATCTATTGGGCTTAAAGAGTTACAGCCCAAAACGTGAACTGAGTTTTCTCCGAAAATTATGAATACTTAGCTTCAAGTCGTGGGCTGTAACGTTTTAAGACCAATAGACACACACTGTGAACATATACTGTTGGAAAGCTAAGGGAATTCTCTTTCTAACGATATATATATATATATATCCCTATCAAGAATTAATTCCACTTCAGATTGTGTACTTGAAGTTTTCCCGTAAAATGCTGACTACTTAGCTTCACGATTTCGGCTCTAACCTTTCAAGATCAAGTGATACAAATTAACAAGATACACTGTTGGAAACCGGAGGGGATTATCTTTCTAACGATATATATATATATATATACTTTCATCAAGAGCTAATTCCACAATCCATGGAATTTGGTCTGTTTTCTCGAAATTTCCTTGAGAAATGCTACCTACCTAGCTTCACGTTTTCGGCTGTAGCTTTTCAGGCACAAGGGATACAAACTGATACCATACCCTGTTGCAAACGATATATATATATATATATATATGTATATACCTCCCCAAGAATTAATTCTACATTGGACTGTGTACTCGAAATTCTCTTGTAAAATGCTGAATACCTCGCTTCACGTTTTCGGCCGTAACTCTTCATGCCCAACAGATACAAACTTTTTTGGTGAAAGCTTTCTCTAGCGGAAAATATCCTCGGGTAAAAATTGTCCTCAGGGGGAAATTGTCCTTTGCGGGCAATTGTCCAGACAACGTAAAATGGTAGTTGTAAAAACGAAAACGTAAAAACGGAATGTGTCAATCTCGATACTTAGCTGAAGAAGCGGATGGATACGGTTTTATCAACAGTTTAATGCGAGCTGGCAGAACGGAAATCAAAAATTATCGTCTGAAGTTTTAGGGCAAGAGCAATGGTATCAGCGGGTTTTTTTTCAGTGCTTGGGTCGATTATTATATAACAAACACATGACCTTTTATAGTGAGGTCTATTAACCCGAGGAAATTGACCCTTGCCTGAGAATTTCTCATCGCGGTATGTTTGAAAGTGAATCGTAGTTAGCAAATGATCAGATATGACGTAGTTCAGGTACATAAACAACGAAGAAGCCACCAGTTGTCGAACACCAACCGGTTACTGAACAATTTCATCAATTCATGTGATTTTTATTTTCCAAATCTGGCTTCGGTCTCAGAAAGAATGACACTTTGTACACATCTAGGGCCTCTGAGGGGAATTCTTTCAGAGAGTATAAAGTTTCTTTCAAGGCTCCTGCTTCCCTTCTCCATTAGTCATCCTGTTTTTAGATATCGGTCCTCCTTTGAAACCCCGGGCACAATCAGTGTCGGATTATACTATACGGTTGAGTAGGCTTAAGCTAAGCTAAGAGACCTGGAAAAATTCTGGGATATTCATATTTTTCTTAATTTTATT
This sequence comes from Architeuthis dux, assembly GCA_006491835.1. Taxonomy (NCBI): domain Eukaryota; kingdom Metazoa; phylum Mollusca; class Cephalopoda; order Oegopsida; family Architeuthidae; genus Architeuthis; species Architeuthis dux. The sequence goes on from VCCN01006896.1 coordinate 893,152, forward strand.
TTTGACAGGATCATAGCCGGATTGGCCTATGCGCAAACTACGCCACTGCGTAGGGCCGAACATAAATAGCAATTTAGACATTTATCACTACTACTACTACTACAGGGAAAATGAATAATATAATTGTTAAGGTATTGTTAATAATATCTAAAAACTTAATAAAAATGTCCTAACAAATATCTCTTTAAAAAATGGAATGAATATATTACACATTAGCACATAACAATCCACTTTATTCACACGATTGACAGATCGCATTACTTACTTAAATTTATACACGAAACGGGAGGGGGCGGGTGGTTCAAGATGGAGGCCCCATATTGCTAATAGCCTAGGGGCCCTGGTTTAGGTTAATCTGGCCCTGGGCACAATGTATACCCTGCACCCTCCTCTCATAGGTCCTGTACACATCATTAACTCAATAGTCGACTGCCTGCAGATAATTAATGTGAAATTAGATATTTAGATAAAGTACAAAACTTCAATTTTTGTCGATGGATGATGTCAGAGGAACGAACCTACATAAAGCGTATGTTTTGGGGGGAAATGATACAAGAAGGGCCTGTCAAAATTTGTCTCAATTATTACCAATTCTATTTCATACTACATGACTCTTTGTATCACAAGTGTTGCATATAGCATTAAAAGCAAAAGGGGCATTTAGTGTTCTTTGTTTTTCCAAACGTTATAGAAACCGATGTGTAAAATTATCAGTTGTTGGAATCCAAAGGTAATGATACAATTTAAATTTCAATTCTGCAATTAATTATTATACAATTTTGTATACTAAATCGCCCCTCGGGAACGGTGTGTCAAAGGGACTTTCAAAGACAACAATCATCTTTGAATTGGTACCTTACCACACTATTACGGTATCACCTTTTTTCTAAATACTGCTAGCCTTTGAGGTTATGCCATATTTGGTACCAAACCATATTTTATGGCGTCTATAGTAATGAACGAACTCACCCTTAATGACGAAAAAGACCAGTACGCCAACAGCATAACAGCAACAGAATTAATTGTTTGTTTGTGTACATTAAATATTGGTTTTCAGATCAATATGGTTCAGCAAAGGTTACATTTTTCGGAAACGGTTGATAAAAAGAGATACAAAGATAATGCTAACAGTTCAGCTTGGGAAGCAAAAATAAAACCAAAAAATGAACAAGCTCTGTTCAAAACCTATGGCGTTGTTTACACAATCTTTGATAGCAATATTTGTTTCTTTTTTTTGACAACATTTGTTTCTGTAATAAAATTATTTGTTTACAATTGATATAAATAAATAAAAGAATAATAGCTGTTAAGAGATTAAAAAACACTCTCTGAAAATGGACACTGACTGGTTTTCTCGAGCCTTGCTACATTTTCGTTTGTATCCCAGAAATGTGTATCTATTTGTGTTCCACATAAGTTATAGGTCATAACTGTACGTACACAATATGAGATGTGAATGAAATATAGATTCTGGTGAATCCGACAATATGTGAGTAACATTACTACTACCAAATCACCGACCCACATTTCCAAACTACCCATATAAACACGAGAACTTTTTGTATCAACCATTCATTCCCCGATGATGTCCTGTTAAGGACGAAACTTTAGAATAAATACATCTTCTGTGCCACAAGCCTTCCGACCTTTGTCATTTTACTCACAATATGAGATATTAAAAAGATGTTTTAGCTTCTTAATTTGCGAATGCTTTTTCTTAAACGTCACATTTTTTTAATTTCAAGAATTGATTTAAACAAAGAATTATGTGACGTAGTGGGACGTAAAAAAGAAAAAAATATTCCTCTTTCCTCGCCCACTCTCTCTATCCCACCTTTCTTGTGAACGCTATGAACCGATTCAAATTTGGTCTGAACGAAAAGCTTTTTGTCATTCAAAGAAATGTCGACTTTCGTTAAAAATTGATAGCCTTGAATAAGAGGGGGAAAAAATAAGGTAAAAAACATTATTGAGAGGAACGAGGAGAATCCTCAACACAGGAAAAATGAACAAGTTTGAAAAGAGAAGGATGGAAATTCTTTCCTTTAGATCGATGAGGAGAAAAGACTGACGGGTTTCAATGTGACGACATCACTTTTCATTCTTGTCTTGATGAGGTCATTCAATTTATTTTCCCATGTAAAATATATTTCTTTTTCAAGTGAGACAAACGAGACGGTGTATCGATCACATTCGAAATACCATCCAAAATCCACACCACAACAGGATATGTTGATTTTGTTTCATGTCGCTCTCTTGCCTGTTTTTTTTTTTTTATTATAGTTTGTTTATTTATTTTTCGAGGCCAAGGACCTTTTGTACAGTTTTGAACTAAGATTTGCATTCGTTTTCATTTGCGTTCGTCTCATGGTACAGAGCGGACGTTTGAGTCAATGGAAAGCAATGTAATCACTTGTACACAAAGAAACACGCTCCTCTCAAATGAAGAGAAAATAAGCGATGTATCAACGAATAAAACCAGTTATACAATGTCAGTCCTGGTTGCTGTATATTTGTATTATAGACAAACATCTCTACACTTACTTTAATCAACGCGAAATCCAGTTACCACGATTTTGAAAACTGCGAAATTTCCCGTTTTACGAGAACTTTCTAGAAAATTCGAGTTCAATTACCGTGAAATCTTATACAATTATGATGATTGAAGAGATGATTGCTACTGGGGGTAACATAGATTTCGACGTAAGGTAAAGAGACAACTCCCAATGGAATATGGAGCCCGGTGACAAAGACCCGGTTTCCTTTGCATGTGTCAGCTTAGTGATCCTTGCAAGTCTCAAGTCTTACAAGTTTTTATGATCACCCCGTTGACAAGATGCAAGTCCACCGGAGGGATACATCCACCCTAATCACACAGAGTGTACTCAATTAGCTGCTGAGTCAAATTCAAAAAGGAAAATTTGTCCTAATGAAGAGTTTTCCACGCTCATACCGGGAATTGAATCCGGGACCTTCTGCGTGTGAGGCAGGCGTTCTAACCATTACACTATCCGAGCGGACAATAGGTTTCGACGTAGATACAGAAAATGTGCGAGAATTGCTTGATTCGCATCTGATTATAAGTCACTAAATGTCTGTCTGTATGTGACAGCCTAACTCAGGAAACACACACCATATCACCATGAAATCTTCTGTGTGTACTAATGGAAGCCCCATGCCTGTTTTAGCGAGTTAGGTTTTGTGAATTTCAAACATTTTCAAGGTTATAGCGGGGGTTTGCAATATGTGTATTATGCTAAATTGGACCCTTACTTTTTGTCCGGCTGCTAGTAAATGTATTTTTATTATTATTAGGGATTATAGATGCTGCAAAATCTTGCTTCATCGATTAAAATAATATATAAACAATTTTTGATCAGAGATATATAGATATTACAGTTACCTCCCCTGTTTTCTAGCCATATATCCACACAACACAATATCTCCAAAAGTTCTCTATGAATCTCAATGAAATTTTGTGGAAGAGTGCGCCATGGGCTAAGGAGTATGTCATTCAATTTTGAGGGACGATCCATGTACAGTTAATTCCCCTGCATCGGAGCAAATGCGCTAATTTAGCGCTTTTTTGCACTGTCAAAACAAGAAACGCGCTGAATCTAACGCGAAACGCGCTAAATCAGCAACACCGCAGAAGAATTAAGTGAAAATGATCTTCAACGATGAATAACGTGTATTTGAAGAAGCTGAAGACAAAATGGTGAATCAGCTGGAAAACGGCTAAAGAAATCACCAGAAAAGAATTTAAAGAATGATTTAATCTTGTTGCATCTACCAAGGATTTCTATCTAAATGACGATCCTAACATGGAAAGGAGCATTTAAGTCCACAGATATTTGGAAAAAGAAATAGGAAATTGTATAACGAGAAAAAAATATCAAAATCTGTGCAGTCAACTTTGGACAATTCTATTTTTTTAGACGCGTCCAAACGCATCTCAATGAATTCTCTTTTTGGTCGGTCGGTCGGTCGGTTCCGATTACGTTAAATAACAGAAAGAGGAAGGAAGGGGGTATTGTATTTTAATTACCAGCTGCTATTATGTGAAAAGTGAAGGTGTGATATTATTAAAAGAACATCTATTTTGTTCAATTTTTACCAGCTGCTATGATGTCAGAATAGAATATCCGAGGTCCGCATTTTTGTATCTTAAAACGGAAAAAAACACGCCAAAAAACGCCCAAAATAGCCATGTACAATTTTTACTGATAATAATATTCGCAGAATATTTCCATATCGCAATTGCGTGAACATTAATACATAAGAAAAGGTTGAATTTCTTCTTGTGTATTAATGTTATCTATAGGTCACGTGGCGGTCGGACAGACAATATTTTACAAGTATGAGAATCAATTAACTCAGAGAAAGACTACTTGATCAAAACACTAGCTATTTTGTTCCAAAAAAGACTTAATTTGCACTAACAAAATCTTCACGCGGTAAAAACGTAGATTTAAAAAGAAACATTTTACCAAAAATCAAATACTTATTTGATTTTAATGACATTTTCAGTACTTATCTAATAGAGAACGATTTTTAGATGTGTCCAACGCATCTCAATAAGACACTTTCGGTCGGTCGGTCTCTAATGAGCTAAATATCAATTTTCGCAGTCGTACCGTGTTGGATTGATATGAAACTTGGTCCAGGCCTTTGGGTGAAGCATCCTCATCTCCCCCTCTCTGTCTTCTTCTTCTTCCGCCTCCTCCTCCTACGTCTACCAAAACTAGTAATGTTAAATATCAATTTTCTCAGCCGTATCATGTTGGATTGATATGAAACGTGGTCCTGACCTTCGGATGGGTCATCCTCATCTTGCCCCCTCCTCCTCTTTCTCCTGCTACTACTACTACAACTAATAATGCTAAATATAAATTTTCCCAGTCGTATCATGTTGGATTGATATGAAACTTGGTCCATCCACCCTCATTTTCCTCTTCTGCTATTATTACCACGGCTAGTGGACGCATCATTGAACTTATGGTTCTTGTTATCAACCGTAATAATAGTTTTGGTATTATATGCAGCTAAAGGTTGTTTTTAAAACACGTTTTTTATAAGTTTTGATGGACGATTTGAAAAGACGGGGATTTATTGGTTTTATTAATCCCTTGGGACGAATGAATCGCGTAACGTGGGATTTGTCTGTATTCAGGACCGGCCCTTGGTAACGGCAACACGGGCAATCACCTAGGGCGCCAAGTGTTAGTAGGTGCGTTTGTCACGTGTCTCAGACAATAGGGCTTGCCAAATACAAATGGAAAAATGAATAAATCGAACAGATTAAAAAAGTAAAAATTAGAAAGTTTCTTCAGATCGTTTTAGGAATATAAGATAATATATACTTTAATGGGCGCCGTAGTTCAGCTTGCATGGGGCGCCAGGGACCACAGGGCCGACCCTGTCTGTATTTCTATTAAAGTTCAGAGAAAAGACATGAACCAGGAAACCTTCTTTCATTAATGCTTACCCAAAGTACAAACTGAAAATTGTCTGTGCAAGTCTCATGGCAAAGGAGCAGAGTTATCCTTCCTTGTCTGAAATCATTTTTCTCAGCCTTTTTTCTTTTTGGTGTGATGGTGTAACAAAATCCCAGACAGTCATTGGCCTTGAAAATAGCTATCTCGAAGTTTATGTATCTGATCGATAATCGAAATTAAGTAGGTTTTATAGATTTATCGAAACCAAGCAGATTGGTATTGCTATATTTGGTAGCGTTGAAGTTGGATGATTATTATGAAGCTATCAATAAAGTTAAGCGTATCAACGTAAGGGTTATGCTTTTATTCTGTCTGCAAGTAATGAAGGATTTCAGCTCCCCACAGATGTCGACTATATCTATTATTACACATGTTTAATGGCAGTCCCGCATAAAAATGGTTAATCGTAAATGTTTTACGCTGTTTGAGTAAATTCCCACTGGTCTTTACAGGAGTCCCGGCTGAACATTTAATATTATACCAGATTGAAGTATTATTGTTCGAGGTTTGAATTCAGCTGAGCCTTGGTTTTGTTGCTCAGAGTTTGATTCAGTTTCCTACTTGTATTTGTGCGAATACACAAACATATATATTGACAGTGAACTTGATCTTTGAGATTTGATACCTGCTCTTTTCTCTCAAAATTGATACCTGTTGTTATTTCCCTCATCACAAGAGGAATTTCAGAACAGTTCTCAGTGTTCAGATAAGTTTGGCTTCAGATCAAATTTTCATATTCTCCAGGTTATTCATCACTCCAGGTCACTTTCCGAAAATCCGGAAAATGCATCTATGAATCCGGCTTCGGCTCTCCAGGCATTCTGCTGTACGGCTATGCCTAATATCGTATCCGGTCGTTTCGTCGAACTACGTGTCGCCGACACACAGTTAGCCGACAGCAGTTTCGTCTTGCGGACGATTCGGAGACAACCTTTTTGACGAATACTCTTTTTTGGTACCATTTAGAGGTTAAAACACGGAAAAAAACAATGAAATAATTTTATTTTACATCTTAAAGAAATCCATTTTAAAAACGTAAATAAACTTGAAATAAAATTAGTTCCTGAGTTTTTTCTTGGCTTTGCTAGAAGGAAAAAAGCCTTAATTTGAGTCAAAAGAAAATTGTTTTATCATTCCTATAAGTTATATAAGCGTAGATTAATTAAGCTTATTTGTAAAGCAGGTTTTTATATGTTTAATTTTACATGTTGTCAATAACAACAACAAATTACTTCTTCGAAGGATGTGTCTCCCTTTTCTCCTCAACAGAAAAATTAAACTGTTCTGTCAAGAATGTTTAAGAAATCTTTCAAAAATAAAGTAGGCCTCCGAAAATTCACTCGAAGAAACTTAATTGATTTAATGATTAATTGACTGGATCTAGAAAAAAACTTAAATTAATTAATTTTCTTCGAATCAATTTTCGGAGGCCTACTTTATTTTTGAAAGATTTCTTAAACATTCTTGACAGAACAGTTTAATTTCAATTAAGGTTCTGATTTACTTGTGGTAGTCTTTGATTTACATGACGTAGTTTTCTTTTATTTGCTTACTGTATTTTTTAAAATTTACTTGCTGTAATTTTTTTAACTTGAACCGATATAGTGTTTCTCTTCAAAGCTTAAATAGCGAAATTTGTCAATGCCCAGTTGGGAAATTCCTTCCTGTCTCTGCAGCTGGTCTTTGTGGATCAAAGCAAATGGCCTTTATGGAAATATCAGAAACTCCCATGAAAGCTGATTTAAACACAAACATTGGACTGAAATGAAAGCATCAAATAAATCGGCTATAATGACATCTTCATCACAGCAGAAATCTACAAATATAAATCCGCGGATCTACAGTTGACAGGCCCGTGTAATGGGAAAAGTAGGCCCCATTTCAAACTGCGCATTAAGTATTTTTGTAATCAGTGCTAAAAGCATATGATTTATATATATATGTAGTGTACACGATGTAGAATAAAAGAACTATAACAATTTATGAAAAGCTTAACCGCAAGTACCTTTCTTCAAAATGTATATTAAACAATAGAGTACAGTACTGTAATAAGAAGCAGTAAATACAATAGAGTACATTATTGTAATAAGAAGCAGTGAATACAATAGAGTACAGTAGTGTAATAAGAAGCAGTAAATACAATAGAGTACAGTATTGTAATAAGAAGCAGTGAATACAATAGAGTACAGTACTGTAATAAGAAGCAGTAAATACAATAGAGTACAGTACTGTAATAAGAAGCAGTGAATACAATAGAGTACAGTACTGTAATAAGAAGCAGTGAATACACAAGTACATTTATGTTTATTCTGTATTCGGAATTTATCGTCTGTATCAGTCTTTTATACATCTTCTTTAAAATATTAATATTTTGTGCCAAAGGGTCCCCTCTTAACTCTCTTTACAATATCAATATTCTCCCTTTGCCTCTACCAGGGGAAGTAGGCTCCCTCAAAAACGTAGACCCATGCCAACTAGCCCACTTGGTCCTACCTCTATTCTGGCCTGTCAATTGACCAGATGGTTAGAATCTCCAAAGGAACCCACAAGTCACCTTCTAATTTGTTCACTAAGTTATTTTCAAATATGTTTTTCTCGTCACTGCCCTACTCGTTGTGAATGTTTAAAAGTATTTATGCAAATCTGTTTTTGAAAAGTTATATCAGTCATATTTATCTATAGAGCTACTTAGTGTTTGGGATGAGGTCATATTTGCGTCTGATGCCAGTTTTTAGAGTTCAAGTCCAGGCAAAGATCAGGATTTCTTGAAAGCTAATTTTCAAGGCAACCTGGACTTCGCATTATGGAAAACCTTTCTACCCAGTTGAAGTTAGTTTTTCTATTTCTCTTCCTGATACATTTTATTACTGACTGACAAATATTTATCTAAAATATTCTTTCTAAAATCCTCAATTGTGAATGAATGTGCATATTCTTAGTTGTGTTGTGTAGAAGTGCATTTAACAGATTGTCAAAATTGGTGTATTACTGTTTATTGGTTTTAACATTGAAGAAAGAAGAAAGAAGCCTCATTTTCAGCATTTTATCTTAAGAAAGGTCAGAATGCGACTAAAATGCAAAAAATAAATAAAACTGTGCAGTTTATGGAGAAGGTACTGTGATTGATCGAAAATGTCAAAAGTGGTTTGCGAAGTTATTTTCAAATATGTTTTTCTCTTTCTGATACATTTTATTACTGACTGACAAAACATTTATTTTGAAAATTCTTTCTAAAATATCCTTAGATTTTTTGTGCGTAGAAGTACCTGCTTCTCTTAATAAAGGAATCTTGCAGATCCAGTGAGCTCAACCTGGATGATAGAATGTCGCTGATTACTCACGGTGTTCAATAATTTCTCGTGAATAATGTTTATCAAGTAATTGGTTGTTTAATTTGTCATATCGATTTATTTATGTCCATACGAGCAGGTATGTAGAACTACAAAAGAACCAAGTTCATACCAACATTGATAGTTAAACACTGTCTCGAGCTTGAGAAATGCAGGGCATTTAAGTGCAATGACGTCATCTAACAAAACAGTACATGGCCTTTGGACAGCGAATATAATCAAGTTGATCCTCCTAAGCTTACAGATTAATCACGTTCGATACACTGGTTCTCGTGCGATCACCAAAGTTAAGCCACGTCGAGTCTGATCAGCACCTAGATGGGTGACCACTTGGAAATACCTGGTGCTTTAAGAGAAAAGCACCCGAAGATGGTGTCACTCACTCGCAAGATGAGAGAAACTTGTGATATGAAAAGCCCCGGCAAAAATGGCTGATACCGTAGTATTTTTTTCAATATATATTTTTATAATGACATTTATTAGTTGAGAGCCTATATTTGCCCGGTGCCAGTGTGAGCGACTGCTAAACGAGCGGCCTAAATCGTCAATGTGCCTAAAGAAACGAACTCCGTACGAGGATCGAACCCGCGCCCACCTTGGAAGCTGCCTTATATGCAGGCTGCTCTAACCGACTGAGCTAACGAAGATCTCATGATAGGCA
>VCCN01006896.1:922091-954157 GCA_006491835.1 Architeuthis dux
TCAAATGCGAAGTTGGTGTCGTTAAAATTCTCGCAAGTCGCAGAGTGGGTATTTGTTTTTTGGGTTGTTTTAAACAATATCGCTTTGCGTTCCATTCAAAATTACTTTATGTGGGTAACTGGTAGGTAAATTCATAGGTATTTCTGTTTTGGGGTGAAGGCCATTTGCTATTGTTTGAATTCAGATTTCTAGGGTGATTAGACCTACGTCCAGCGCTACCTTCAGACGGACATTAATCTGTCCTCCTTTTTGGGGTTTCTGACTAAAAGAACTTACCATAAATTACTTCACACGGTGAGAACTGAAAGCTATAACAACCGTTAACGTATTTGTATTATACATAACTGTTGATCAGTGTAGAGTCACATTTCCATGACTCCGAGAGGGTCAGTCTAAGAACATTGGTTCCCAACCTTTTCATTATCAAGGACCCCTTTTATTTGAATGAAAGGTCTGCCTACTCAACAAGCTCACGAAACCTCATTAATATCTTTATGGACACCGCCACCCGGGGGTCCTTTTCGGAAATTTGGAAATGGCCATTCCACTTCTGAACCCTCAGTCTTGACCGATGTTATATCTGTTCGTGCCTTTGTGTGTAGTTCAATGTAAGATTGATACGTGTTGCATGTTTATGAGATGTGATCGTTTGTTAGCATCAAAAAGGAAACCTTCTGATGCATCCACGTCTACATGGGATCATATTGCAGCAACCAGTTTCCTTTTAGAGTCCACGAGTTTTTCTAGTTTTGCTAAAATATAATGTCAAAGAAGAGGTTTAAGGAACACGTGTCATTTAAACTCAGTGATGGAAATGGATTTGGGGAACTAGGTATACAGTAAGACTGTGTTTTGGGAACTAGGTATGCCGTGGGTGGGGCGTTTGGGGAATTAGGTATACGGCAAGACTGGGTTTTGGGAACTAGGTATGCGGTAATACCGGATTTGGGGAACTAGGTATGCAGCAAGACCGTGTTTTAGGCACTAGGTATACAGTAAGGTAGGATTTGGGGAACTAGGTGTACGGTAATACTGTCTTTTGTGAACTGGGTATACGGAAAGGCCCGGTTTGGGGGAAATAGGTATACGATAAGACTGGGTTCTGGGAACTAAGTATATGATGAGGCCGGGTTTGGAGAACTAGGTATACGGTATGACTGGGTTTTGGGAAGGTTGTATCTAGGATTTATGCTCGAGGGTCACAGGGGGGGTCCATCGGGGATGAGCGAAGTGAACCTGTACAGCTGGGGGTTCCGGGCACTGTAAGCCCCCGTGTATATTTAAAAAAATATGGCCAATTTCGAGGTCGTTTTGAGACATACAAAACACCTTGAAATTGAGAAGTAGGTATACGCCCCCCCTCCTCGTACCCTCCACCATTTAGACTTCTTTTCTCGCCTCTAACGTTCTTATAAGTTCTATAGGGGGTGCAATCTTTCTCTTATTGATGTAGGAGAGAGAGAGGGGGGAGATTGTGAAAACTAAACGGAGGAGGAGGAGAGAAAAGAAAACGAAAAGAAAGCGAGTGTCATAAAACATTGGTAGAAAAGAAACTAACCCTGAACGCGTAAAAAGCAGTAAAGTATGGAGGGAGAAAGAAAGAAAAGTAAAAAAAGAAAGGATAACACACAAAGACAAGACCGGCTGCTGCAGGGTCAAACTTCACTCCAACTTCTATTCCGACTGAAGATGATTACTGCAACTTTTGTATTGTATATATAATAAATAAAACATTATTAAAAAAGAATTTCTATATTTATTTATTATTAGAATGAAATAAGCCCATGCGTATCTGTATGATAAATTTTCGTTAATATCTGAGACTTGTAATTTAGCTCAGTCAGTAAGACAGCTGGCTACCGATCACTAGGCGTGAGTTCAAATCAAGCCGGGCGGCTTCGCTCTTAGGGGGACCCCCTCCAACATTAGTGAGATTTGTCATGAGAAATGCAGTAGGTGAGCTACTATTTATAAAGCTTTTGGAGGCCCCTCGATTGGGGGGGGGGTTTCACCCCCCCTCTGAAGAATGAAACAAATGCGTTAATTGCAGAAATGTTGGGGACTTTTCGTTCATTCATTTCGTTGTTTATTGTTCATCCAGGATGACGACGTAAATGAGTCTTCTCTCTGGAAATGACTTTCTTATCTCTAAATTAGTCGATTTGGAGAAGAAGTGAAGCGAGGGGCTCCTATCAGACGTTTCGCTCTGCTAACAGCCTAACACACACACACACGCGCTATTTGAATCTTCTCACACACACATACAATATCCGAATTTAAAACCACTATTCTACCCGTATCATATTGGCGGGTAGTCTGTATCTTACGGCGTTGGTAAGCGGCGCCGCCGAGACGCTATCAGTAATGAGTGCACTAGATGTTTTTTTCTTTACGAAAAGTATGATGGCTCCTTAAAACATAGTTTCTTTAAGGGAGACGTATTAATCGGGGTCTTTCGTATTTTCATGTCAAGAGCAGGCAGTGTGGACAATTATTTGTGAACTATCATCATCAACATGATAGCCACACTAAATGCAGAAAAATGCTTTTTTTGTGCTTTTGTTTTACAAAACAAAACACACTCTGGGAAAGTTTTATGTGACCACTTTATCTTCAGTGAAGCTGAGACATGTAGGTTTTTGGATAAAACAAGATACGCACACATGTCTGTCCAAACGCCATCCATAAACACATGCATGCATACCACACACTATGCATCGATTTAGACATTATCATCATAAGATGATGATGTACTCGGTCTCTTTGCGTAGTGCTACTTTGCAAAGATGTAAAGTAGATGAAAATGTGGGTTAAAGGTACAATGGACTACAATGATTGCTCAATGTGACAATAATAGAGAAAGTGCCTCCCAAGGAATCCTGTTAGCACCACTTGTTATTCAGAAATAAAGAAATAATAAAAATGTACACAAATATTTTCTGTGAAAACATGTGTAATATAATAACAATAAAGATGGAAATTTAAATTTATTCAACTTAAAATAAATAATAAAATGAAGAAACAGAAAAGAAATAAATAAACAAAAGAAATAACGGAATCGGGAATAAACAGTTATTTTTATTTTAAGATGTGCACTTTATTGCAAAAAAGAAAACGATTAAAAATACATCCAAGTCATTCAACATAATTCACAATATTTAAAAAAAAACTACTGAAAAGATTCAACAAAAAAAGCATACTAATTACTAATAAAAACTTATGAATTAGATGAATAACCTGAATCAGTAAACAGAAACAAAATGTTATGGAATTTAATATCTGTACTGTAACAAAGGATATTTCTCAACAAAAAATACAGGACTTTTGTACTTCTAACGGTTTTAACAGGTTCTTTTGTCATGAAAATAATTTAAAAAATTGCGTAAGTTCTTTCTTTCTTATGTTTATTATTGGAAAATCTCACAGTGGAAAAAGGAAAAGAAGTCATCTTTCTTTAATGTTTCTGGTTTACGTTTAAAGTTTCTAACGATCATACGACCATATGTTTATTTGCGTGTGCCTGTGTGTTGGTATGTAGAGGCCAAGAGGGAGACTTGTTTTCCTCTGCCCTGTTTCCCCTCAGCAGGGAAAACGGCACAGATAAGTTATAAATGGAAAAGGAAAGGAGAGAAAGAAAGAGTAAAGTTTCAGAGAGAGAAGTTGAAAAATACATTGAGAGATTAGGAAGTTAACTAAAGGAGGAGGTAGGAGGGAAGCAGAGAGAGAGGAGAGAGACATTGAGTGAAAGGTGGATCAAATAGGGAGAGGGGGTCAGCCGAAAAAAAGTAGTGCTTGCTTCAATCCCAAGTCGGCGGCACACGCAAAAATTGTTTTGAACAAGTGTGAGAAAAAGAAGGCCGGTCACCGCAGCTAGCGGTTTTTGAAAAGAAAAATAAGAGTTTGACTTTCTAATAGAAAGTTAGTCCCCTATTTTTTTTTTGACTTGGCCCGCCTTAGTTTAATATTTAATTTATAACCCACTACTTTTAAAGTTATAACTATTGTCAAAATTGTTTTTCGTCGTGCACTTGCCCAACGCGTTTCTCCCCCACACTTTTTTTTAAATACACAAAGAAGAGTGAGTGTATTTCTTCTTTCACTTGGATTCTATTAACACTCAAGTTTTGTGGTTTCTTCTTCTTCACCTGGACGTCGTTCACCTTATGTAGGAGCTTACCAATACTTACTACAGTCTTCTGTGTCTTTGGAGTGACTATTATGCGTGATTTCGGACGGAATTTTGTACTGTTTAATTTCCTCTGGATCTTGATCGGAGCTCCGGGCAACGTCCGAGGTGAGTGTTAACAAACTTTTATATTCCGGGATTCCCTATTGTCATCTTGTACACCCCGATATCGCCACCAAATTTTGGAAGTTACAAAAGTTTTCTTCAAAGAAAGAATATTTGTCATGTTTGTTGCCGAGAAAAGGATGTTTTTAAAACTAACAACTAAGAGAATGCTATATTTCGCGATGAGATGTGAATGTGATAATTGACTTTCCTACAGAGACAGGATTTCCTTTTTTCATCAAGAAGTAGTATCTCGGTTAATGCCATATTTACACGAATACATTGTAATCTCGAATAATGCGACCCCAACTTTTTTGTAGCAAAAATCATTAATATTTTTTTTTTTTTTTTTTTTTTTTTTTTTTTACACTCTAGTATAATGCTATCATCCTCCAATTTTGACCCTGATTTTTAAAAAATTATATTTCTGTCATTATACACGAGTAAATACAGTAGTCTTTGTTTAGAGTGGCACAAGGCCACCATAGTGGGGCACCTGTGGGAACAAACTCTAAATGCACTTAGAATTAATCTGCTGTTTGTTAATTGAATTATTAAGTACCATTCATTCAGCGTTCTTCTAATTATGAAACATTGATTATTTTTTTTTTGTTGTCTTTGAGTGGTCGATGAACACGTTTTTGTGAGCATCATAGATCTTTCATTCAATTCCTAAAATTGAAAAAATATTATGGCTCCTCGAGAATGAATAATGAACAGTAGTCGCATCACAACGTTTTTGTCATGTTCTTTTCTCTTGTCTCGAATGTTGGAGCTGACAAAAGTTTTATTTTACAGTTACAAAAATACCCGAATCAAGTGTCCCGCATATTCGATTTTGATTTAGCTTTAAACACATTTACTTTTTCACCCAATAAAATTCAAGAACCATCATACTTCCTTCTATAATGTTATTCGGGATTCTTGTAGAGCAAGCCTTCTCAAACCTTTTTTTTTCACTCGTGACCCCTTTTGAATCAGACACATTTTTTTTCACGACCCCCCCCCCACCAATGGCATAAAAGCAATAGGTACTAAGATTGTATAGTCCTTTTCCTTATTCGTAACTAAACAATGACTAAACATAGAAACGCACACGGGCTTATGTGATGAATATTATAAGGGGACACTTTTTGATTTAACTTTCTTAATTTGTTAAAGATTAGACCTTTTACTGCTGTTAGTTATCGTTATCATCAAATTCATGATTTAAAATTGTTAATGGCTTAAGATTTAATTCCTTTTCTTGTACTTGCAAAATAAGATGGGCTTCTTAATTTAAAAACAGTTTTAACTGAATAATGACAATGAATGAAAGTTGATAATCTTTTCATGTGTTCCAAGCAGTGAAGGCACGTTACGTTGTTGTTATAGGCCTATTTTTAGTCTTAAAAATGTGTAAAGTAAACTAAAAGCAAAAGAAACACGATTTTGTTTATGTTTGTAGGTTGAGTTTAAATGCTTTCTTTTTGAAGAAAAATCTCTCCTGTTAATGTGTGATGAGCATAAAGTTGGGCCGTTGTTGTGTTTTGTTAGGGAAGCAGGTGCACTGACTGTGAGTGTGCAACATGTTTATTGTCTGTAAGAGCAGGGCATAAATGTGTGAAAATAAAGATATTGACATAAGTGTTGTTTTATATACTCGTCTTTGTTTCGGGTTAGAGAAATTAGGTTTAGTGAACAGCTTTTTTACCTAAGTAAAACATGTATATGCACACACACAGTACATAACCTGAGACTTATTTGTTATTGTAGGTAAACTACCCCTGCTCCATAGAGTCCTATGGGAATGTTGTGCTTATCACAAACACTCAGTTTTTCTTTAAACTTGCAAAAGGGAGAATAGACTTATTTACAATCGAGTCGGATTTACACACATGGGAATTTATTTCAATTTAAGTTGGAGACATTCGGGAAAGAATCTGTTTTCTAGATTCCTCATCCAACGTCTCTTTCCTTTCCACGCTTTGCTTGTGTTACACAAAGGCGAAAGTTTTAAACTTTGGAAGGATGTGCTCTGCGCTATCTTTTTCTTTTTAAACAGGAAGATAAAAGTAGAACAATGCGATTATTCCTTTACATTTTACAAAATGAAGACATTTGAAGCAGATATCAATGATTTCTTTTAAAAGGACTGGGGGGGAAACTATATAGAAATATTTTCTTTAACGCGATCACGTGGCTGAGCACTCCCCCCTCCTTCCATGCTTCATGCCAAATTCTTCCATATAAAAATGTGGCCTTCTCGTAGTTTAGCGTCCCAAATTATCACGGTTGTTGTAGGGCCCAACGCGCTCAGTTACAACAAAGTACTAAACAAATATAATGTAAAAACTTTTCAGTCATTTTTACTGCTATTTGTATTCATACAATTCCGAAAGAAAACATACCAGCTATCAAAACTAAAAAAAGAAGCGTGCTCTCGATTATGTGGTGAAATTAAAATACAGCAATACCTCGAATAGTGTTTTGATGTAGAACTGTTAAGGTATTGCTGTACAAATTAATGTGACTACGTATAAGCTGAACACAAACTACATTAAATTATAATAAAAACTGGTTTGTTTAGAACAATACAGAAAGTTTTGTTACAAAGCCACACTAATCGAGGTACCTGTGTACACCTATAGTTAAAATAGCTGGAGTGTTTAGTTTTATTTTACTTGTGCATGTTTGTTTTTTTTACACTGTTTTTATTTCTGCTTGAAACTGACCGAGTTCCCTCCCCACAACCGTGATAATTTGGGACGTTAAACTACGATATCGCCCCCCAAATGTTGAGCGATATTGTCCCCTTTTCCGCTAGTGAAAAAGATAGCGTGGTGGTGGCTTTGGTTTGTGTTAAATCCTCAACAAAGGAAAATATTATTTTGTCAAAATATTAGAACACGGTCTTTGCAATAAAGGACTAGGACTAAGAAAAGTTGTGAACTTTATTGAAAGTGACTGATTTAATTTTGGGACCGTTTTAAGGTTTTTTTTTTTCTCTCGACGTGTATCACTTCTTCAGATTCCCTCACTGTCAATTCTACTTCTCGGCGGCTGTTAATGAAGAAAGGTCGACTTTTCTTAAAAACTTACTGTAAAACTCCTCAACTTTAATACCTTTCAACTAATCTACACTAGTCTTCTAAATATTTTTAGGAAGTAAATCTATTATTTAATTAATACATAATACAGAACTAGTAGCTTGTACATTTGTTTAGGATGATAAAAAAAGCAGTGTCTCGTTTCTTTGTGTCGCCTCTCTAGGCACAAGTTTGTCTAATTTCCATTTCCTGAATGCTGGGATCGGAGTGGAGAGGACGCGTTACTGTGTATTTTCATTTTAAGTAAACAAACAAATTTTAAACAATGGACCTCGCCAAAAATTTAACGAAGCCACTGCCTCGACCTACTAAACTTGGACAGTCTTTTTCCCCCGATAAATGTAGCTTAGTACGGCGTAAAAGGTTAAAAAATCTTACATTGCTCATTTTGTTGTAAATTTAAAGAATGGTAACGCAGATTTATAGTTAAAAAATTAAAAGTAAGCCGAATAACAGATGAGACATGAACGCGAACCTGCAACACTGCCGATGCAGCGGTCGTAGGTTCGAATCTAATTGCACTGTTTTTTTTTTTCATCTACAGCTTTTGATAAAAAGTGATTTTATTTGTCGACTTGTTTCGTCTTTTCTCTTTGTAAAGATCCATTAGATAAGGAAATACAGACAAAATCACTTAAATGATTTTTGACTAGAGAACTAGGTTGCCGGTTGAGAAACTTCGAATTAAATATGACCACCTTATTTATCGTAAATCGTGCAGTATAAAGACGGAAAATAGCTTCTGTTTTGGAATTTTTTTTTTTATTCTCTTGATTTTTTTTTTGGGGGGGGGGTTAGAGGGGCTTGCTAGTTCGAGTTAATGCTATGGAATGTTTGTCCAAAGCGGAATGAATTTTATTTTGATGACATGATGTGTCAAATAAAGGTCAGCTAAAAGTTTTAAAATAATAATAATCACAATTTTTCTCGGTTCATATAACTTGATTCTTAGTCTAAGGATTTTGTAGGCACTGGATACGATGTCAGGTCTTTTTAAAAATATGAATCGTGTGAGTGTTTCTCTAACGACCTATTGTATCTCGATTATATACAATATTGCTCCCCAACTAAGATGAGGGATTTGACACTGAGAAACAATTCAGGTTAAAAATGCAACAGTAACTTGAGACAATGGAGAAATCTTTTCGGTGAATACTATATTCACCAAAACAAACTTGTCTAATTGTCCTCTTTTAAAAGGAAAAAGGAAAATAGAAACAAATATTTTAAACGGTATTTTGTTGTTGAATTGCTATGTAGAACTTTCCATTTGCTAACCGGAACCCATATTTTAAGATTTCCTGTCAAAATGAAAGTCAGAAAAACGAAATAGACTCTGCGAATAATGGAGATTGTGACAAGACTTGCTTGACGTGTCTACCAAGCAATGGACACAACATATATTCTTCACTTTTTTACATCATTTTGTCTAACCTTTTTTGGTAAAAATGTTATTTACTCCTGCAGTAAATATAATGTACTTTTCAAGTATTCCAGATATTTTGGTGCATATTACTAATATGCACCATAATAAATGTTTAAAATATCAGATTATCTAATATTATAAACATTTATTGATGAGATTAATAATAAAATCCATGATGAGTATTTGATTTGAGCTGTTAATGCACATGTCCACATTGAGCACCTAATTTGATACGTTTTAGTTTTTACGTTTAACATTTCTTTCTCTGAAAAGGGGTTAACTCTATTCAATTAATTCGAAGGTTGGCATAATGATCTTCTGCAGACCCCTAAATTTACCGAGGACACGAAAGAAATATAAGATCAAATTGCTTTTAGGAGGAAGAAACGAACAACAAAGAAGGTAAATGCCTACGAAAAAAAAATCACCCCATTATTCGGGAACAATTGAACTTTAATTAACGAGAATCAGTTTGATCAAGGTCGAGGTAAAAACCAGAGGCGTAGCGAGAGGGAGGAAGTAGCCCCCGGGCGCAGCTGTGAACGGGGCGCAAAATTCTCTCACAGGTCTATACTGCCTGTTAATAATTATGCTCTGCCCCCGGGCGCTGAGAACCCTTGCTAAGCCACTACTGGTAAAAAAAAAACTAAGAATACTCAAATATAAACAATAAAATAAAATATAAGGGTTGGTTTCTGCATTCCAGATTCTCTGCACATGATGTGGGACAATAACAACAATCCTGACCCATATCCGGTCGGTGTCCATTGCATCTTTTAAAACAGTGGTTCCCAGACGTTTTCAATTCGGGCCGCCCTTCTTATTACTAATGATTTTTCACTGCTCCACATGTAAAAAAACAACTGAACAGTTGCATTTAGTATAAATGTTTTTTTGACAAACTAAAAAATCGCATATCTCGAACAAAATTAATTTTTCTGTCGATTTTCTACAACTATTTTGTGTGTTTTAAAAAAAACCCCATAAGGCAACACAATTGGGTAAAAACAAGTTTTCTTTCTCTTAATGAGAAAAAAAACATCATTTTTCTGTCCTACGAAAAGACATCAGCAGCAGTAGTAGTGGTGTAGACGCGACCAGATACACAGCTGTTTGCTTTAGTGTACGTGAACACACACACTTTGTTTTACCCCATTCCTCTCTTTCTGTTTGCTCTAGTGTGATAGAAACCAACAAAGTGACATTGGTTTTTAAGAGCAACCATAAAACCGTATTGCTTTTTTTATAAACTAATTGATCAAAATGGGGCTCAATGTAGGTGTGGTGGGTGGTCCCGATTGTAAAGTTTCGCACACTCGATGTTAAAAACGGCGCACAAATAAAAAGAAATAAGAGAATTCATGGAAGTAAATACATAAATGATATTGTTGTGGCTTTGAATAAATTAAATTGTTTTTATTTGCGATTTTTAACATCGAGTGTGCGTGGGTGTGAAACTACAATCGGGACCACCTTCCCTACCCAAAATGGCTTGCTTTTTAAATTACAAAATACGTTAAACCGTTATTTTTATTAGTGATGATTCTGTGTAGATTTCCTCATGAATCCAAGTAGAATCTTTAAAAATCTATTAGGGTGTTTTGGTGTGGTGTGTACACACTACAGTGATCCTGTCTTTAAATTATTCGAATGTAAATTTAATCTACTTTGTTCGGATTTTTTTCAATGTTCTTTTTTTAATTGAAAGTCTTAAGGGGAAACGGATGTAGATTTTAAGTACACATTTCCGTTTTAAAAAGATAAAAGTTTTTGTTTGAAAGAAAAAAAACACCACAAAAAAATAAAATCCATTTCAAGTTTTTTCAAAAAATGTGCCGAGTGAAAACACTGGTCTAGGAAGAAAAAAGCAACCACGGACAGTTAATTTTAAATAATATCTCTAAACCATGAATAAAAAAGAAAATCCCCTCGTCCACCTACACCTCCCTCAACTCTTGATTGTCTCTATTGTCACGTGGTTAACCCCGGGAGGGCCTTGTTCCTCATTTCAATGGTGGGGTCCATCTGCCGTTGTGTTGCAATTTCTAAAGAAAAAGGGAGAGGGTGAAAGGGATTTTATTTTACCACCAGTCGCATTAGACTCATCACCATCGTTTGGAGCAGTGGCCTTTGCTTAATATTTAGATCATATCATTCGGTGGAAAGCACTTTTTAACCCCCACCCCACCCCACCCCTTTTGTTTTGTTTTACTAGGTCTTTGTTCATTTTTTAAATTTTTTTTTATTCACAATGTTTCGTCCGTGACCGTGTATCCTCCGGCCTTCCTCGGGTGCCGTTCTGGAATGTTGAAACTAGTTCCTGTGGAGCATGCTTATTCCTCCTCCTCCTCCTCCTCATCCTATCCATGCTCAATATGAACTAGTTTCAACATTCCAGAACAAACGGCACCCAAGGAAGGCCGGAGATTACACGGCTGAAAAAAAAAAAATTGAACAAAAGCAAGGAAAATAGTCCAACTAAATCACATAATTGAAACACCCTGTTTAACAAAATTCAGACAAGAACTTTTTACGAGGTTCAGGTTGTCTTTTCTGTGGTCCGTTCAAAATAGTTAGGGAAAACGTGACCTACCAGGTCTCCCGCATGTAAAGAATTTGTACGGATCTCCCGTGTTGAAAAAGATATGCCTGTAAACATTTTTTTTCCCCCTCCTATTTGCAGACCTACCAAGTCTCTGCATTTTGTTGATTATCTTGGTTTAAAATTAGGTTTTCAATGCACTGAAATAGCTGTTTTGGAGCTTCTAGAATTGAGATTTTCTCCCTCCCCATATTTTTTTAGGAAATCTCCCTCCAAATTTCTAAACCATAGCAGGTCTGAAGGTCAATTACAAAATTAACCACTAGAAATGTGAATCTTTGAAAACTCTTTTATTCTTTTTTTTTGTTTTTACCGTGGGATGACGGAGGCTATTAGCCTGCCTTTTATCTTCAACCAAAACGTTATTCAAGAAAATAAGGCGGCCATGTTGCTACTTAAAACAAATTTCTTGTTCTACTAATTAATCTTAACTTGCTCATTGAGGTAATAATTTTTTCATAATTTTAACAACTTGAATAAAGATATTAAAAATTAAAAAATATTAACTAAACTAGAATTATATCAGAATTAGGTTTATCTTACTAAGCAGTAGGATTATTTTATAGTTGATCCTTCCTTGAACATAAGTTTGGTTTGTCCTAATAATCTTGTATACAAGCCAATATCACTTTGTTTGTTGGTTTCTGTCATGCGCAAACAGAGGATGGGGGTAAAGTTAAGCTTGTATCTGTGTGTTCGCCTACACTAAAGCACACAGCTATACTATTACTACTGCTGATGTCTTATTAGTAGGATAGAAAACAAATATAGGCATCTGTTCTTAAAGAATGTCTGCTTTTTGTCTCTAAAATTAGAAAAATATAATTCAAATGTTATATTTTAAAAAGATTCTGTTTTACAACTAGTATCTTCAATCTTGATGTTGCTAAGAGAATAAGTATTGAATAGCTGTACAAGTCTCCATGTAGTTATTGATAAAATTAACTTTAACATGTTGCAGACAATAAAGTGCATGCTTTTTTGTCTGTAACATTTCAGACATTTAAATCTAAATCTTAAAATAGGGAATTTGCTTGGTGCTAATGAAATGTCTAAGGTATATATTGCAGTAAAAGTTTGAAAGTTAAATTTTACTTTTAACTTTGATTTTGGTCTTTGTAACTTATTGTTTTTCTGATACCAAAATCCCTTTGCTTGCAGTCAAATATTTATCAGTATAATGTTAATAATCAAGTTATTAAAAGTTAATCAGTTTACCTGGCTCACACTTGGCCTTGATTTCTTTTATACATGGAACAAAGGAGAATACTGTTTGACATATTAATCTTGTAAGATATTCATTGTGAGTTTATTCCTCACTGGGTGCTGAATGAATGATCTTGTACCAAAGTTAATGGGTTCAAGTATCTACAAGAAAAATAGTGTTCCAATAAAGAAAACTAAAAAAAACAAAACTTTTGTAAGCTGAAATGGTGTAAAGTGAAGAAGCAATTACCATTGATTATGTTGATAAAAATATTTTAGCATTCCCAGACCCAAAAATTGTGGTGGGATGTACAGGAGACTAGGGTGTAGGAGTGAGAGGAAGAGGGTTTTTGTTGCAAAAGTTACCTGTACTCACGAAAAATGTGCACCTGTGCAAATCTGTTGGTTTACAGAAAGATGATGCTTATCATAATCAATGTTTGAATGAACCAGTCTGGCACGTAGGCCTTCCTTATTTTTGTTTATTTTGTGGGAGGTGGGGTAGGAAATGACGATGCTGGTGGACTCCGGATAAGTCAGTAGGGGTGGTTTTATCTGAATTGAAAAAGTAGATGTTTTTTCATCTCTCCATAAATCTGTAGAATTTTAATGTACCCTGAACAACTCTGTTACCTGTTGGGTGACCCTTTGAGAGAAAATTTGTGCAATCTGATGTGTCCAAAATGAGCCTGGATTTTTTTTTTCGTATTTGAAAATAATTAAGGGAGGCTACTCTATAATTAGCATGAAATAATTATTTTCCTTGACAAATCAGTCATTATAATATAGCTAGAGGTGAGCGCAAATCAAACCCCACACTATTATTATTCAGTTGCAAATCACCCAGACTTTTTTTTTGCATTTTTAAGTTAGTGCATTTTAGGGTACCTTACTTCAATACCTCTGGCTACAATGCTACATTTTGGCTACTTAGAGATCACACAGATGAACAGAATCAGACTTTTAGTATTATTAATCACCACTACCAAAGGTTTAGGTTATTTATGTGTTCACACAATTATATGTATCTATGTATATATCTAGACTTTGCCCAGCCCCAACCGTTCATAGTAGAAACTTGAAATTTTGTACGCATACTCCTCTCAGTAGGGAAAATCCTTTTTTTTATTTTGTGAAAATTCCCCTCCAAAATAGGGGGGGGGGCAATTTTCAATGTAAGCTTATGCTAAATTGGTCACTAGTTTGTGGCCGCTTGTTAAAATTCGGACATTTTTTAGTGATCACAGCCCAACTTTTTAATTGATCACCCCAACACAGCATATATGGGTGGTGATTCATAATTTCCCTTGGAATGCTAGTATAGATATCCTTTTTTAATGTTAAAAGACTAATTGTCTTTATCAGAAATCTTTAATGGTTGCTAATTAGATTTGATCTGTTTTACTTATTGACAGTTCATTGATGGGTCACTTATATCTCTTAAGATATAACATTTTCATTTTTCTAGATTATACTATTAGATTTGAGTGATAAGTTAAATGGACTAAAACAAGTGACATGGGCTTGAAATTAACGTTGTCCTGTCGTCGTAAAGTGATTTTACATCACTTCCATCCCGGAGGAGTCCGGGAAAGATATCTTTTAAAAAATTTGGTGAGGATTGTTCTTGTTTTTGTTATGGTAGAAAAATGACAATTTATTTCCTCAACATTTTAATGGTGTTTTTTTTTATTATGCTACTAACAACTATAGATGATGATAACAAAGTAAAGAAACGATTTTGGGACAGTTTACATTTCCTTTGGGGACGGTTAAAATTGTTTTCCGGGACGGTAGTGAAAAAAGTTTTTGTCCCCCTCCCCATCATTTTTCACCAAATTGTACATATATATCACTTCACAGGGTTTTAAATAGCTTAGGTTCACAGAGTAATTGTGATGTTGTGGTAAATGAAAATAGATTGGAAGGATTTTATAAGAATGCATGGGTCACGAATGGAGCTAGTTAAGAATAAGATAGACAAGGAATGACCACCGACCTCCACTCCCCAAATGGCCTTTGAGCCAAATTTTATTTTTTCCAAAAAATAAAATCAGCTGATGATATCACTGTTTTCACTTTTGTTTTTGTTCTCCTCTCTTGTATCTGTGTTTACATGAATAAAATTATTAGTTTTACTTACTTGATAAGTTCATAGGTAAGTAAAACTATATTATGCTTAACACTTTCAATGCTACTCGGTTTTTCACAGTTATTCCATTGTGCTATCCATTTCCTTGAGACCACCGATGAGACGGGGTGTGGGACTGGGTCATATAGTTACGTCAGGGAAGTATAGGGAGTAAAATACTGCTTAGGTACTTGTGGGCAATTGGTAGTAAGACCCACTTCTGGTTTGCCAGGCCTGTTGAAGCTTAGTTCTGCTTACGGCACTCAGTCTTCCCCAATGGTCACCCATCTAGGTACTGACCAGGCTCGACGTTGCTTAACCAGTGATCTTATGAGAACCGGTAAATCCATTTTAAAGTCTTTGGTATGACTCGCTGGTGGATTGAACCGGAGGTGAGCACTCTACCACTGGGCCACGGCGATCAGTATCTCTCCGAAAGTATGAGGATAAAACAGATTTTTTAATAGAATGAAACCAATTTTAGAAATCAGTTAAACTTGACTGCTTGCTGAGAAAAGTTGATTGAACCTCCTAAACTCTCTGTTCACTGACAATCTCTATTTGTGTGTCATTCCATCTTTTGTGTTGTGGCAAGCATTATATGGTCATGTGCGTTGTTTTCTGTAATCAAATAGAAATTGAGTATTATTTGTTTGGTGCAGCCGTTTAAATGCTGTTTTGGCACAGCCATTTGGGCGCCAAACCTATTTTGGTGCTGACCCTAACCCAAAAAGACAACCTCTCAATTGCTATTTAAGACAGGAGAAATTTTTTAACACAGGAGAAATTTTTTAACACAAAGTTAATGTTTTTATTTTTCTGTAAAGTTACATTTACAGTTTTAAAGCTTTTAAAGTTTCACCTTTTGAATGATAATGAAGCAATTAACATTTTTCAGTAATATTAGTAATAGCTAACAAGAACATTCATGGTACAGAATAATTAAAATAGTTTACCTCTGAGTGCCAATGAAGTTGGGAGAGGTATATGTATTCATTCATGTCCATCTGAGTGTCCACACGATATCTCCAATTTGCTCGTGTTTGTCCACAATATCTTCAACAGCTCTCAATGGATTCCTATGACATTCTGTCGAATGGTAAGCCATGGACTAAGGAAGAATTGATTAAATTTGGGAGTGGATCCAGGTATTTTTTATAGTAGCCTCCCCTGCATCGTAGCTATATATGTTTTTACTGACAATGGGGTTGGCAGAGGTGTGTGCTCTCTGAGTGCTTTCTAGTTTTGATTGTGACAATTGTAAACTGAGATTGCTAATGAAAAGAATCAGCTTTTTTCTCTTATTGTTGAAATTTATTTTTAAAAAACATGTTTTGCAAATATAAATTTAGTTTTGAATAAAATCTGAATTTTTTTTTTTCTGATCTTTGTCTCCAAACTAGGTTGGCATTCTTCAAAGTGCCAACATGAATAGATGCCTGTCAAAAAATAGCTTTTTGTGGATAAAAGTATGTCACATCTGTCCGTAAACATGACTGTATACCACCTCTTACACCTTCCCCTTTTTATTCTATTCTTTATTTCATCCAACTGGTCTCTATTTTTTCCTCCTTTTTCATTCAATTTGGTCTTGTCAGTCAAAAGTTGCTTTTGTGTTAAGGCCAGACAGTCTCTCAGCCAATTGGAAACCACAAAAAAAAAAAATGAACGTAGATTCAGTTGGCCCAAATTCAATTTATTCAAATTCTAAACTTTACAATTAGTTTGATTTATCAATCAAATGGGACATTGAGACATTTACAATGACTTGTAGTGTTCATCATGATGTTTCAAGGACATTTTTTCATATCATTCAGCAGTTTTCCTGATATTTGCTCTTGTTGGCTGAACATTAAACCAAAGTCAGTTAAACAAATTTTATAGATATTGTTATTTAGTATTGACTAATTGAATTTGGTGAATTTTTGAACACAAATCAATCTTGCCAAACTAATAAATGCACAACATAAGAATAGAATTCCTCTGATCACAACTTCTTTTTCCTCAGTCATTGCATTAAAAAAAAAACAAAAGAATGATTATTTTTCACAGAGTTTTGGTTTTTAAAGTTCTTTAAATCTTTAGATAATACTAGTTTTTTTTTTTAATTAAATGTATATCAGTTTATATATTGATATGACACCATTTAAAAGTGTAAATAACGGTTCCTTTTTTTTCTGTGTTATTAAGAAATATTACTCAATTGGTGTTCTGTTCCTAAACTGCAAAAATGCATGCTGGAAATTTTCAGTAAAATTCAATCAATGATAAGAGAAACGGGGAAAGTGATGGCAAGAAAAACACATTCAGGTAAATATTGGTACATCAGGACAATATTCAAAAGATCTCACTCTGTGTAGATAACATCACCAAAGTAAAACCTCTCCTGAAAGAAAACATGACCAAGAACTGTGTGTACAACATTCCATACAGTTGTTGCAGGGAGTACTAAAGTGAGAGCAGCTGCCTCCTAAAAATATTGGAAAGTTGTAATCTAAGGAGAAATTTTAAAATTAAGTATTGCTGATTATGTGTGAGGGAGAAAAGGGTACAGTACCCTCTATAGAATAAAGTTAAAATTATAGACCAGGAACATCATTGGGGAATAAGACAGTATGTGTGCCAAATCCTTCAACTATGTTGAAATCATCCGATCAGCAGGCCAAGCATAGCTATCAATAGCATATGGGAGCCACTAATCTAAAAAGAACAAAGAATAAAGTTGTGGTTCCAAAATATGACCCCAAAATTGGGATAGCTGGTGTAATTTATCTAGCTCACTGGAAGGTCATGGGTTCAATGTGTGGGTCAGGGTAGAGCAGAAGGGAGAATCATTAGATATGTGTATGGGAAGGGATGAAAATGTCCCTTTCAGAACAAGGTTCAATATTCCAAAATACAACAGATTTCCAAGAAAGGTTAGAGGGTATATTGGCTGAAACGACAGAAGACAGGAAATTAGTCCAAATGAATGAAAATACAATGATTACGAGATATTGTCTAAAATTCAGAAAGGATATTGGTTTTATATGATAAAAAATTAATACAGTACTGGAACTTTTACACATTAAACTTGGGATTGGAGGTGACCCGAATTTTTGGATTAATATATATTAAGGCTTAATATATACTTGAAATATAAAATAAGCAATGAAAAGTAAAGAATGAAATTGAACTTAACAGATACAAATTAATACACTTCTAAATCGGGGTCTGTTTGATGTTTATTCAACCATGCCACAAAAATTTAATTAAAGAGCGTCCAAGCGACGAACTACTAAGCCCACCAGATTCAAAACTAGCCAGTTTAAAAAATATCAGTTTTTCTGTTAATTACGTTTTCCAGGAAGCCGGGTAGGTGGTCTGGCTCTGTATCTTTTAAAAACATTCCCAATTGACATCTGGCGACCATACAATTGTACTTACAATTATTAACTTCTCTTTAATATCACTGGGTTACTAAGTTGACACTAACTCTAAACAGAACATTTAACAGGATACTGTTTCTCTCCTCTTGCTGAACCAATGTCTGGAATTGATGAAATTCTAACTTATTGTTCCAGCCTAATTGACATTTTCTAATCTCTGCACACAGAATGGAGCCTAATTGAATAATTGGTCTGGTAGCACTGGACATCTTACTGGAATTTGTATCCATTCTTTACATGAAAGGGGACAAAGTGTTGGTTACTTAATGATTTTGTTTTGTAACCCTAATAAAATTGCCAATAAGATGATGATATGATGTCAATGGTTTCTGTTGATCTATTTAGTTATGTGTCCTGGCAAATGTTTTTAACTCTTGTATTCATATAAAAAAATTTGATTGTTAATATCAAGGGAGATAACTACTGATTAAAGTTATCCCCTTTGATCTTTAGATAATATTTTTTATTTAAAAAAAATTCTATTCAGAGAGTTCCACTGTCAATTGGTAGAAGTGGTATCAAGAGGTTGATTCACTTTGCTTTTTCTGAATTTCAAAGTGACAAAAATGATACTACGTGGGTATCACGGTTGATACAAGTAATTGACTATATAGCAAAGAACCTGATGTGATACAAGATTAAATTGAACCTTTTATTTTTCATTCCTTCCTTTTTAGAGCTTTGAAATAGTATATTTTTTACATTTTTTTTTAAAATCTGAAGAAATGATCTGTTTTATAAAATATAATCTAAACATATAAATACCATTGTTACTTTGCCACAGATGTCAGTTTGCCTGTCATGCTATTCCAAACCGACATAAAATTAAGAAACTCTACCGCAAAAGTGATTTTGATCGCTTAACATAGACCTTCATAGACTAATGACATACACATGGACTACCGCTACAGATATGAAGTTCAGGATTTCAAGCCCTAAGTATTGTCAGTCAGATTGGGTAGCGGGAATTGCATATCAAAGCAGCAAAAGTCACTAGACAGATGGTCTAATTTAAAATTTAAAAAAAGAATGAAAATATGTCACCAGAAATCGTAGATCACTTTGACAAGCAAAGATGGATTGAAAAAGCTTTCAATGGACTACAATTACAAAATATTTATCAATTTAATATTCAATTTAATTTATTTAATATTTATTACGTATTTACTTGAGTAAAATGCTACCTCAAATATACTGAGACTCTCCACTTTTTGTAGCTAAAAATGAGTTCACTTTGGACATCTTATTAAAATATTCTGATGACAAAAATTTCAATTTATTTCTGGAGATATTGTACAGTTTATACAAAGATAATCACTTTGAACTCTATACTGGCCTGGCTGTAGCCATTTCATCAAACTTATTTAACCAACCATTTTCTCCCTAGGAAACCTCACTGGGGAGATCATATCTAATATATGGACCTCATTCCAAGATATTTTCAGCCATTTTTGAATTTGTGATATCACATCTGATTATATCTTTTCAATGTTCTAGTTTTCATGAGTCAGCTGATTTCTCCCTTATATTGCTTAACACACTTGACTAGGATGGGTGCACACACACATGCGCGCGCATGTATATGTATATATTTGTGTCCGTGTTTACTTAGATATATTGCCCCTGGCAAAAATTATGGAATCAGCACAGTTAGAGGACATTCACCCAGCTTTTTTTTCTTTTTTTTTTTTACTTCACAGCAAATAATCAAATCGCAGATATGACACAAAAAAACTTTTGTTTTAATAAGCTTGATATTCTGGCTTCATGAAATATAACTCCAACAAATTTTTCCTCTACTTGATCTGGAGAAAAAATATCCCAAAATGTTAAGCTATTAAACAAATTGTTTTTTTCATGTCTGATTTGTTTACTTGCTGCAAAGTAAAAAGGCTGTGTGAACATCCTCTAAGTGTGCGGATTCCATAATTTTTGCTAGGGGCAGTATATATACGCATACATATACATATGTATTTATCTGCATGTAATTTCTGTATTTAATGATAAGCCCAA
Organism: Architeuthis dux; assembly: GCA_006491835.1. Taxonomy (NCBI): domain Eukaryota; kingdom Metazoa; phylum Mollusca; class Cephalopoda; order Oegopsida; family Architeuthidae; genus Architeuthis; species Architeuthis dux. The sequence continues at coordinate 942,278 of VCCN01006896.1, forward strand.
ATTTTTAATAAGGCTTCTATTTACTAAATGTAACCTAGTTTTGGCACAAGGCCACAAGCGTGAGGATTGAATTACAGTCATAATGATCTGCAAGTCCAGCTTGCTAACCATTACACCAGGCATGGGGCACCCATATTTGTAATAAAGTTTGAATATTCTTGTCACAACCAGTATTTAGCCACAAAAACCGTATAAATTGTTTTGTTTAAAACATTTTTTATTTTTAGAACTAGTTTACCCATGCCGTCAAAACGGCAGTATTTGAATAATTTTGCATTTGCACTGTACTGTAATATCAAGAACATTATGTTGCTCTGCGTTGTCTTGTTTGTGTTCAATCGGAATGAATCCAGACTTTTTACGCATTTGCCAGAGAGATAAAATAAATAAGGGAGACCACTCTATAATTAGCATTTAATAGTTTTCTCTCTTGACACATGTTATAGACAAAAAATGTGGCATATAAGTAGATATGGTAAAATGCCAGATTCAAAATAGTGATCACACGCAAAGCAAAATGAGAGCTTTTTTTTTCACCAGCTCTGATTATGGTTAGGTAAAAACCTTTTTAAATTAAAACAAATGTTGTTTTTTTTTTTTTTTCAAGCTGTGTGTGAATATTTCTGACACCAAGGTTCTGAAATCACTGGGTGATACCGATATATAACATTTTGATGTAGACCATAGCAAGGGTACACTGATAACAGTGTTGAAATTTTAAGCATTAAGCATGTCAGTCAGGTTGTATACATTAGGGAAAGGGAACAATACATCAAAGCAGCTAACAGCCTAGATGGGCAGAATTTAAAAAAAAAAAATTTTAAAAAATACTGTTGTCATGTTTGACAACACTGTTACACTAGTATATTTAAAAAGATAATGTAATATACATTTCCAAGCAGTCATTGAGATCAGTCATCACTGGAAATTCCAAAAATCTTGTGTTAAAGTTGTCTTTGTTCAAAATGTTTTATAATGCCCCCAAATATTGTTCCTTTTTTAAAGTGTCAAAAGTCAAAGTAAAATGACTGAAAATCTTATCTAAAAGTCATTTTCACTTTTTTTGTTTGCTTTTTGTCATGCTAAAGCAAACAGATATATAAAATTAGCAAAACCCTGCAGTGATTTTGAATGCCTGACCTGGAGGTAGGCAGGCTTGTAGTATATATGTTAGGCCAAACATGAATATAGAGTGAAATTAACTTACAAGTTAGGAACCAACAAAGCAAGCAGCAGGCACAAGTGGAAAGGCTGCTACTGATTACAGCTTTACTCATTTGTCGGTATTCACTTTTATTTTATATCCAGTATGTAATACTGCTGAAGGGTGGAGGTATCCCTTTGGCAGACTTGCATCCTGCCAAGGGGGTGGTAAAAAAAAAAAAATGGTGAGTTTGAAGTTCTGTTATTAACCAGACTTGGGACTTGCAAGGATCACTAATCTGATATATGCAAAGAAAAATGGGAGTCAGAAGAGTGTGTTGCACCAATCCATAATTTATTCGTACATAACATAAATAATCCTCTCATTTTTGACAGGTACTACACTTACATACTTATACTATTACCTCTGCCAACAAAGTTGGAGAGGTATGTATATTCAGTCGCGTCATTTCATCCTTCCATCTATCCCTCTCCCTCTCTCCACACAATATCTCCCAAAGTTCTTGATGAAATTTTGTGAAAGGGTGGATAATAGGCTATGGAAGGATTGATTAAATTTTTGACAGATCCATGCACAATTACTTCCCCTGACAATAGTGTTGGCAGAGGTATGCGCTCTACGAGTGCCTCCTAGTTTATATTGCATTAAGTTTAGAAATGTTCCCATAGATGGTAACTGTATTTGGTAACCCCTTGGGAAGAAATATGAAGTTCAGGATTTGAAATTGGTGCCTAAAGCTAAGCTTAGGTCGAACCACGATCCGATCAAATTGTCGTCGATTGAATCTTAGTTGAACTCGGGTCAGTTTTTGTGAAGAGTCGCCAATTCGTATTTTTAATTGCTGACCGTGACGTTGTGTACTCATGTCGCTAAGACTCTACTCTCAATGGCTGCAAAAAGTCACATGACCATAATTTAATAAATATTTTATTTAATTTAATTAAAGCAAGGATAACTGCAAACTTTTTTAACAAAAAAAGTGGTTGAGAAAGTAAAAATAAATAGAAAAAGTAATTTTTGGTACTTTCCAATCTACAAGTTGATATAAATGGTTTACGATGGGGGGGCATCGTAAACCATATCATTTTTTTTTTTATTAAACTAACGAAAAACTTTTCTCCCCGCATACCCATTCGTCAAACAAATATTTTAGATATTTTCTATAGTTTTGAGAAGGGTCATTAACCTTCAAATAGTTTTTCGGACGATTGGACTCCTTGTTGTTTGTGTTGTTAACACAACGTTTCGGCCGCTCCATTCTTCTGCCTTCTTCAGGTGTAATATCCGAATGTGATGGTGCTAAACAGAAGTTTTTACTCCAATGGAGTACGGAAATCCAAACCTGACAAGGTAAGGCTAAAAAAACCACCCGAATCCTATGTTTTAAGCTTAGCCTCCATTGGAGTAAAAACTTCTGTTTACCACCATCCCATTCAGATATTACACCTGAAGAAGGCTGAAGAATGGATCGGATGAAATGTCACAACACAAACGAGTTCAAACTACAAGGCAAAAAATAATTTATTTTAATACAAAACTTCTAATTCAATGTTTACTTTTATCGTAACTTTCATCATTGAAAGGACATCAATATGTGATAGTTTTACATCCAAAAATGAGGCAAAAACATCTAACATTCCTATATCTATAATCGAGTTGGCGACTGCATCACAAACAATTTTTCATGTCATAAGACTGCTTATGTCACAACGTCGCTGACAAATTTCTCAGCGATTTGTCTGAAAGGATTGCTGATTTGACGAAATTCAGACAGTGACCGATCTTAGTGCAACCTAAGAGTAGCTTTAATTGATTCCTGTTATGTCAAAAGTAGTTCTGCTGTTAAATGTTTGGTGCCAAGAAAATCCTTAGAAGCTAAACTATTTTGGAATTAAAAATTCTAAAGACCACAAACCAACCAGTTGTATTTTAAAAAAATATTTGATTCATTCTAATCTTTGAGTTGATTTGGTAAATTTGAAAATGATCTCAGATTATCTTTCTTTGCCCAGCATCTTACTGTATTCATTTTTTATTTTATAACACTTGTGTTATGACATACACACACATGCAACTATTTGGAATATAAAACTTGTAGCCCTGCTGTGGAAAACTCTTCCCCCCAAAATCTTTGTTTGCGAAGCCTATATATATTTATTTAATTTATTTATTTTTATCCCTTTAAAATGATATCAACTTTAGAAAGTGACACCTATTATTAAGTTTTGTGTGTGAATATAATAAATACAAACAAAATTTGAATATGCCTACTAGTGTGAGTGTGAGTGTGAGTGTGTGAGAGATAGATGAGAATGTTTTGACTCATAAAACTTGTAGCACAAATTTGTCTTTTTTTTTTCTCTTTTACTGATTAATCATATATGAAAATATTCCCAGCCCTGCGGGTAATTCTGTGGTCAGGTTTCTTATCTGTTTGTGGTCACTTTGGTACATTTGATGTTTTATGGAATTCTTTCTCTTCAGAGGCTAGAAACATAAAAATCTCAAGTCAACATAATTTTGACTTGCTTCGGGCCAGAATCTTTTTTTTTTCTTCTATCCTATATTTTGCTTTTCCTGACAATGACAAATCAGCAGTTTTCATGTCCCCCAAAAACATGTCCGTCCCTTGAGGTGATTTTAATGATGGTTTAAGTTTTCTTTTATAGTTTATATTTGAGTGGCACTCTATCACTGAAAAGCAAATTTGGGGATTTTTAAAGTACTTAAAAACTAAAAATTATTCACATTGAAATTAGCGAAAATTGTAACTTTTTTCAAGTTTACAAAGTGTTGCTATTTTGAGTTTATTGTACTAGGAAACTGTATTATTATTATTATTCACTACACTGATGGAAAATAAAATTGAATTTGTGTTTCAATTTACTCAAGATTAAATGTACAGGTAATATAGGTGGATTACAGTAAATGATCAAATATATAGATCAATATGTGCACAGGTTCCAAAACAAGGTGTATCAACATTACTCAGACCCCATATTAATTCACTGTATATCCTCCTACAGCGTTAACGCAGGCCTGTAATCTTGCATGCATACGATCATACAGATGGCAAATACCATCCGACGATACATTATTCCATGCCTCTTGCACCTGTTGACGCAATTTAGCAAGAGTTGTAGGTGGGCTAACTAAACGAGTGAGGTGTTGTCCGATCATTCAATGGCGGACTGGTCTGGCGATTGTGCTGGCCATGGCAGTTGTCAAACCTCTTGCAGAGCATGTTGAGTAGCACGGGCTGCATGTTGGCGGTCATTATCCTGTTGGAACAGCACATCGCCTCCCTGTTGCAGGAATGGCAGCAGGGTTTAACAATGTTCTGGCACTGGTTTATGTACCCTCCACAAACACCAAAGGTGAGTGATGGCACCCCACACCATGGTGCCAGTGGTTGTGCCTGTGTGTTGTTGGTGAATATACTCTGGAAGATGTTGCTCCCCAGGTCTACGTTGCACACACAAATGACCATCACTTGCATGAGTTTTGGTCTGATGAAAAACTTTTTGTCATTCTTAGAACTGTTGATTTTCGTTGCAGTTAAAAATAAAAACACTTGTACTTTAGTTTATTGAACACTGTGGAGAATGGCTAAAAGTGGCTGCCCCCCCCCAATGGTTAAAATTGGGTAGATTTCATTGAACATTAATATCTGATCAATACGTTGTATATTCATACTTTTTTAAAGCCTTTGTATGAGGTTTTAGAGCATATACAGGTATCGGGGAAATGCGATCTACCCAATTTTAGCCATTTTTTTTAAAAAACAAGCCAGCCACTTTTAGCCACTCAGAATGGCAGTTTTCCACAGTACGTTATTGCCAAGATTGTCGCATTGCAGTATCCAAACAAAGTGTTCAATAAACAAAGTGTTCAATAAACCATCACTGATCAACATCCTCAATTCAAACATTTAATAAATCGTCTTTTTCAACTTTTGAAATCAGGCATCATCTGAATTATATAATTTAGATTTAATGAATTAAAATACAATGATAAATGAGCTCATTTTTGGTTAATTATGCATGTAAAGTTGATTTAATTATGGTTCTATTGTGCATAGTCACTGAGAAATACTTTAAGAACTAGAACAGTATTTTTTTGTTGGACCATGCCAAGTTTGACACAAGAATACATTTTGTGTGACTTAACACCAGCACACAAAGTACAAGTATTTTTAATTTTTAACTGTCTTGAAAGTTGACAGGTCTAAGAATGGCAAAAAGTTTTTCATTCAGACCAAAATTTGAATCGGTTAATAGCGTTCATAAGAAAGTATAGAGAGAGTGGGTAAAGAAAGTGGTAAATTTCTTTTGTTTTTTTACAGGGATTGAAAAATCAATTGGAAACAAATAGTTTTATTACAAAAACAAATATTGACAAATGTAGCCAAATGCTGTAACAATAGTATAAACAACATCGCAGGTTTTGGTCTGTTCCTTTTCTTGTTATTTTAAGAACTGAATGCAATGATTTTTTTCCTTAATAGTGACAATTTTTGTAATTTTTTATATTTCTTATATCTAATAGTGTTTTTCTCAATTTATCACTGCTATTTCCACTAGTATAAACCAAATACTCATAAACTATACGTGTATATATCTAATACTGTCTAAGACATATCACTTTTTGCTTATGTTGTAAACTTATGATAAATAAACATGAAATGCTCTAGTGATGGTCACCTATTATGACAATATCTTCAAGTATAGGCTTTGTACTGTACTTCAAAGACTTTGCATTTCTGATATTCATTTACACAACTAGATACAAGGCCACTATATTAGGGGACACGTGAGGATTGAACTCTATACACAAGCTAATTGTCTGAGATTCAGGTTCAGTGGGGTTTTGAAAATGGTTTCTGTCTTATCTGTTTCAATGAATCAATTTGATAGTCAAATCTCATTTCAGACATTTTGTTTTGTGTGTTTTTCTCTTTCTTCCATATTTATCTTTTTATGGTGTGAATTAGATTCTTTTTATAGCTTATTTTTAATGTCTACAAAGAGATTTTTCTTTTGTGTTACGGTTATTTATTTACAAATTTTCCTTTTTTTTTCTTTTTCCATTATTCATTTTTAGAGCCATGGGTTCAGCTAATAAATATTATAACCTGTAATTTAATTATTCAAATTAATTTGCGTTTTCATTTCTTTCTTGATATTTAACAAGTCCTTCCACTTTCTTGTATCTAAATGATGTCTACCAGCCACCATTCCACATCGCTGAATGATTTACCAAAATGTTTTTTCATTGTGAAGTAAAAACGAGAGAATTCCTCTTTGGAACGTGATAGTTTTGTTTCTTATCTACTTCCTAAGAACCTATCTTTCTGCATTTGCTTCTTTTTCTCTGGGATGCCTGAATCAATTTCAACCAAACTCTGTAAGTCTTCAGCAAATTGTTTATCAAACAAGAAATTTAAAATGACAGAATTCCTTTTAAAGAGAAACCTTTACCGTTTATCTATCATGTAACCGAGTGCAGGAGGGTCATTGGGGCACCACAGATGATTTTGTCAAGGGTGAGATAGCCTGACAGAACCCATCCCACTTCAGGCTGGTATGGAATCAGTTGTCCATCTCCTAGATTGGTTGCCAACCATGGGTAGAGAGCCATGTCTACCCTACCATAGCTGCCTTTCTCAATGGCATTAGTGCAAAGTGAACACAAACTGTCTCACCCAGAGTTTGAACTAGGCTCACCAATTCCATTCTTCATGCTGTTAACTGTTCAGCCAATCTGCACCTCCACCTAAAAAAAACAGCAGAAATCTTTTCAAAAAATGTACTCTATATTATCCAGAAAGACAAAACTGTTTCATTCAAATATTGCTTGCAAAAACATTTATGACATAAAAGGGATCACATTTCTGAAATTGTGTTTATATATCTTCTTACACAATGGATGTGTTGTGTTATTAAATGGGATAATTTTCTGTGAAAGTTTTTGAGGGGTTGAGATACTGAATTCTCACCATTTATTTATTGTCATTGTAAATTGGAAACCTTCTTGTTTCAACATGATGTCACAAATAATTTCTGCTGTTTTAGATTTTATGCATCTGGTAATCATTTTTCATTGTCTCCTGTTTTATATAAACAAGTGAGATAATCCAGTTGGGAATATACAAACAAACCTTTTAAAGATGCTAGTGAACAATATCTTTTGCATAATTATGTATTTATTTAAATTAAAATATTTAAGATGAAATTATCCAATACATACATTGAAATGGAAAATATTGTGCATTTTTGTTGCTTAAAAATGTTGTTTTGTCATTGGATAATTTCAAAAGAAAAATAAGATGAAATATACACTCCTCATAAAATCTCAAAAAAATATTGCAGATATCTTAATGCTAGTGTTGGACTGAAGGCCATTATTCTAGTTTATGCTTGATATTGTGTCTAATACCAAGATTAGGAAACCTTCTGGCATTAAATATTTCACTAGTGAGGTGACAGTCTAAATCATTATTTTTGTCCTGGAAACAAAGGCACAATTTCTATACCAAAAAATATTTTGATTACTTTTAGAAATGATTTTTCAATGGTATATATCTAATATTCTGTTAGCAATTTGGATAATTTTAGTTCTGAGGCTAGGAGACTTTTTTTCTTTTTACCTCCGCGAACAAAGTTTGGGAGGTATATGTATTATCCTGTGTCTTTCCTTCTGTCCACACTATCTCCAGAGGTTTTGAATGAATTTCAATGTGATTAAAGTTTGGGTTGAATCCAGGAATTTATTTTTGTGAGATATTTTTCCATTTTTTTTTTTTTTTTTTTTTTTTTTTTTTTTTTTTTTTCTTACATTTGATACACAATATCTCAAAGTTCAGTAAGAATTTTCAATGCAATTTTGTGGAAGGGTGGGCCAAGAAATGATTCAATTTTGGAGGGGATCCAGGAATTTTCTTTTTGATTGAGTCGGTGTACGTTGTTGGCATAGGTGTCCTCCCTAGTTTATCGTAAGTGTTCAGTCTTGTTTTAATGAAATGTGACAAATGTCAGGATTTATCTGAATCTTCATGTGATAAAGAATTTTATGATCAGTTTTTTTTGTGTGTGCGTACACGCCCCAAAAATGTTTGCAGCAAGAAGTTATTAATTACAAACATCAAAGAATGTCCAAACTATCTTCTTTAAGTGCAGTTGAGATGCACTGACTGGGGAAACAGATCTCAGGTATTCAGTAAATCTCACTTTGTGAATCTCACCAGAAAGATGACAGTCTGAATTAACAAACTTACATCAAAGCGTAAAGTGTTTGTTGTGGGTTGTTGTGATGTAAGGCATCTTTTACATAGCAAACTTGAAAGCACTCTGAGAGCGCATACCTTTTCCAACGTCATACACCAACTCAATCGAAAACAAATTCCTGGATCTACCCCTAAATTTAATCACCTTTTCCGTAACCATGGCCCACGCTTCCACAAAATTTCATTGAAATTCATTGAGAACTTTTGGAGATATCATGTGGACAGACACAGATAGAAAGACAGAAGGATGCAAGTAAAGACACGGGGTAATGCATGTACCTCTAACTTTGTTCTCAGAGATAAATTACTGTAGCTTGAACATCTGAAAGATTATCATTATTGATAACAAGAAAAAGAGAATTGGGTCTATTTGTTTAAAAAAAGTGCAGACATGCCAATAAGCAAGCAATTCATTTGAATCAAGTTGTGCAAGTTTAGTTTAAAATGTAATAAAAGTTTTAAAATTGTTTAATTATTTTGACAATTTGGTTTCCTTCTCCAAAAATATTTTGCTTGTTTTGACAGATTTATTGGTTTATTTTATCTTCCACGTGTTCTGCGAGGTGTCATTGGGAAAAGAGACAGCGGAGGTCCTCCTCTTGCCCAGATGCCTGAACTTCTGTCATTGTAGGCTCTGAACGTTGGTTGGTCAGTTGCCATTTAAATTTAAAGTGAAGTAACTAACTATTTCTACATATTGCGAGAATGGCGTTCTCTCCCGTTCTTTAATATTTTATTTTCATTCAGTTTATAGTTAGTTTACGAGTTTGGCTGAGGTTTGTACTCTGAGTTCTTTCTTGTTGAGCAATGTATTGACCATTTTTGTTCCACTATTTTCTGCTATCATTCAAGCAACTTCGTGATTCCATCCTCCCAGAACTTTTTATCTTTCTAACCAAAGAACAGCTCTAGGTGCTTTTTGCAGTCTTCCAGGGAATTGAATTTCTTTTTCATTAAGAAAATTCATTAAAAACCAGAATAAATGGTAAACCGAGGTGCAAAATCTGGTGAATAGAGTGCATGAGTACAAACTTTGCAGCCAAGCTGTAAGCATTTTGGACTGCTCACAAAAAAAGAAACCTGCAGTCTAGCATTCATTATCCTTATGGAATAATGATGCTTTTTCTTTCTATTAACTAATTGCGGATGATTTCATTGATTGCTGCCTTCAATTGGTCTAATTGGGAGCAGAACTTGTTTGAATCAATCATTTGCTTCGCCAGAACGAGCTCAGAGTTGAAGACTCCCTTTCAATCCCACCATGGATACGTTCTTTGGATGAAGAGCCGACGTTGGTGCAGTTTTTCAGATGGTCCATTTTGCTTGCACTACAATCTCTAGCATTTTACATTGTCAAATAAGTATCGACTTTTTATCGCTTGTCACAATTTGTTTAAAAAACTGAACATGTTTGTCATCTTCAAGCAGAGAATCGCACGTTAATCTGGTCCAGTAGGTTTTGTTTATTGTTTAACTTATGACTAATATAACCAAGCTGGTGCAAAGGATTTTCAACACTTGATTTGAATATTTTTAGTATTTTGTCTCCCATGTTGTATAACATTGGTTATTCTCAAGTAATATCTTATGATTTTGATTGTTATCAACCTCAACAGGTCTCCACAACTAGAGTATTGTTCTGCATGAAATCTCCAGCAAGAAACTTTGCAGATCACTTTGACACATTTGATTATTCACTGTGCATTCTCCATAAACTGCGTAAATCTTTTTTTTTAAGGTTTGAATAGTGCTTCAGTGCCAACAAGGAAAATAGTTTAAAAACAAAACCTATCTGACTTTAAATTTCTTCACACAACCAATTAAATAGAAAAAAAAAAACAGGTCTGGTTAGTCACTCAATAGAAACCATCATGTGACCAATGTCTTTTGGCAGCATGCTGTGTTGGGGGTGATCAATTAAAGAAATTTGAAAGGGGAGGGTCAATGGATAAGTTACTTCTCTCACCTTTTGTTGGGTAGTGATCACTAAAAAAGTTTGACCCCCCCCCAAAAAAAAAACGTGAATGCTGCTGGACAAAAACTAAGGGATCAATTTTAACTTTTCTTAAAAATAAAGTCATATGCCGAAAATATTGCTTATTTTCAATGTTGGAATCAATAAACAGAAATACACCAATTTTGACATTTAAAAAAAAATGCATATTGATATGACAGCTGTCACAATATGATCAAAAGCCATTTTTATGAATGAAGATAGTTCAGATTAAATGCTCCTAATGACAAGAACAGAATAAACATTTTAGGCAACCCAGGATTTGATCAAATATTTGACCCTGGCTTTTATACATTTATTCCCTCTTGGCAGCACATTGTCCGTTCTTTTCCTAAAAAATCTTTATAAAAAAACAAAACTGGTAAATCAATTGGTGCGTCCTGTACATGTAATAGATAGATAACCAGACAGAATCGTTTAAAAACTGAAGACAGCTACATTGACAGTTTTGGTTAATGGTTTTTAATATTGAAAATGAATAACGAAAGATTCCATTTGTATTTTCTTTTTTTTTATCCTCATTCAATTCCAATGGAACCCAGTTTTTCTTACCTAGTTCGAATCAATACAAGTTTATAATTTCTCTGACTGAGGTTTTGGGATCATTTTTTATCAGTGATTATGATTGATTTTGGCCAATCTCTCTCCTGGTTTTTGAAACTAAAATCTCCATTTGCAATTTTTTATCAAAATCTTACTGTTTGTCAGAGCCAGCACAAGGGTTTTATGCACCCTAGGTGAGACTTGAAATTTGTGCACCCAGTTGTATTTTAATGACTTTTTTTTTCCCCCCCAGTTTGCAGTGTGCCTCTAGGACAGTTGCAGCCTAGGTGACCCTAGGTTCGTCTAATGGACAGGCTGGCTCAGCTGTTTGTCCCCATAAGTAGAATTTATATTCCTTGTCACTTCAACTCCTGCTTCGACTTATCAAAGGATAAAATATCAAGTTGTAAAGCTTTCCATATTTGCCACAATTTAAGTTTGGTTGATTTGCTTAAAATTCAGTTTTAAAATTGCCTGCTATAACTTTGCTCTTAATTATATATTAAATTTAAGAGATTATTCAGCAGCAGTTATTAACGTGTGTGTATACATTTTTAAGGAACAACTTGTAATACTGGCTTTTTTAAGCCTTAGGTTCCTCCATATCCGTCTGTTTTATATAAGAAAGTTCTACTAAAAATCAAATGTTTCCTACTTGAACAACCTGTATAAGTATATTTTATTTACTTTTAACAGCTTTCTTTGATCCTTTTATTAGAAACGGTCAACCAAAACTGTCAACATAGGTTTCTTCAGTTTTCAAGTCAGTACAGCTGGCTATGTATGTATGTATCACGCGTACAGGCCACACCAATGGCACTAGAAAGATGAAATTTTCAACATCTACTCCTTACTATATCTACAAAAAATATT
>VCCN01006896.1:973707-988281 GCA_006491835.1 Architeuthis dux
TGTCTGTCCACACGATACCTCCAAAAGTTCTTGATTTTTAAAAAAAAATGAAATTTTGCTGAATTGTGGGCCATGGGCTATGGAAGAAGTGATAAAATTTTGGGCCGGATCCAGGAATCTTTTTTCGATTGAGTTAATGTACAGCGTTGACAGGTATGCGCTCTCCGTGTGCTTTCTAGTCTCTTTAGTGGAGTCTTCAAGCTATGCACATATTATTTTGTTACATCAGGAAAACAACGTTTTTATGTACAAAACGCGCAACTGGTCGGGAAAACCCCTAGAATTGCTGTGAAAGTATGTAAATTACACACTAGTGTGTGTGTGTGTGTGTGTGTGTGTGCGCGCGCTGTACCGTGTCAGTATTTCGATACATGTAACCTGCTCTTTTTTACTTATTTTTGTATCACTTTTTAAAAAACACATAGTAACGCATGAACACAATAATTATTAACTTATGCAATATACAACCTCTCGTTTTCCCTCTCTCTCTCTCTCCCACATACCTATGATAATTTTTAAAAACTAAAAAATACCTACACGCACACAAACGTGGGTCACTCATTATTATGCTTAGTCACACGGGCATATTCTCTTCTTTCCTACACACACATAACAATATACCATTATTTGGCTACACGATTCTCCTTTTGCACCTGCCCGGCGGGCATTCTATTTCATTCTTTTGTTCTTTACTTTTACTTTTTTAATTTATTTTTTTATTGTTGTCCGGTTTGCACCTGCTGTTTTCTTGCTTCCTGATTGGTCAGTTGCGTCTCCTCCCACCTCCCATTCCACCCAACGCCCTCACCCGACCCCCACGGGCTGTCAGCCACGAGACACACAAAATCCAACCCACAAATCCACTTCTTTTAAATTGCCCATTATAAGTAAATAAAGCGAATAAGACGAGAGGTAGGGTAGTAGGCGGAGGTCGTTCAACCTGTAAAGATTTATATTGGGATACAAGTGAATACCTTAAAAGTTGGCTGAAGAAAAGGCTGAAATAACAATAACCACTGAACCACTCACTCCTTTCTTCTTCATTTCTGAACCCCCCCCCCCCAAAGGGCTTAACTGTCACCATCGTCCTTTTCTTCTCTCCCCACTGATCTCTTTTCAACAAATAACTCCTATATTTTTTCACCAGTTGAATCTAAAGTTACAGGTTCACTCTAAGTCGGGCGGTTGACTGTTATTCAGGTATAGAAAATGGTAATTTGGTCAGCAGGGGTCACACAGCTGACGTCACGCAGTACGCAGATATGTGATCTGTCGAATATTTATGAAGCGACGCTGTAGTTTAACAATTTAATTTATTCAAAGCAATAATGATATGTATTTACTTCCATTTTTCTTTCATGAATTCTCTTATTTTTTTAAATTTAATTTATGCGTCATTTTTTAACGTCGAATGTGCTCGGTGTGAAATTTCCTTATTCAGAATTCCAATCGGGACCACCTTCGTTAAGTTATTCCCAGCAGCAATGAATTGAGATGGACACACACACACACACACAGTTAAGAAAGAAAAAAGATAAAAAGAATAGACTTTGAAATGGTGGGGGGGGGGTGAAAAAATTGAAATCTGAAGAAAATAAAGAAGTTACGAAAGAAAATAATAAAGTTAAAATGAAAAGTAGGGGCCTTGACACAATGTAGGGAAGAAGGTGGCCTCGATTGTAAAGTTTCACTGTTACACGCTCGCACACTCGATGTTAAAAACGGCGCACACATAAAAAGAAATAAAACAATTCATGGAAAGAAAAACGGGATTAAATATATAAATTATATTGATTATTGCTTTGAATAAATTTAAAATTGTTTTTATTTGTCGTTTTTAACATTGAGGGTGTGTAACACTTTACAATCGGAACCAACCATCTTCCCTAAGTTGTACCTTAAAATGAAAAGGTGGGGACCTTTTATGACAACTGTTTCTCCTTCTCTTTCCCGTTTTCTTATCATGCAGCAGGTGGGTTTGTAAGTCCTTCATTGTAAACCTACCCCCCTTCACCTAACTTAAAAGCACGACAACAACAAAAAAGATAAGGTTCATCGGCGGCACCTGGTCCCCCCTCCCCCACAATCTCATTTTCGTTCATTAAAAGATTAAATTTGAATGTTTATGACCGTTTTCCTGTGTGGGTAGAGGGAGGGGGCGCGGCGTACTTTGTGTCTATTTTATGCTTGCATAACCGGAGAACCCATTAAAACCTTTACTACAAAATACTTATAAGTTTAAAGCTTTCGTTTGCAGGGTGTTTTTTTTTTGCTTTACGTTTTTAACTAAAATAATTTTTAAAAAAATAAAACAGTTTTGTTAGAACTTTCCTTTTTCATATAAACGCTTAGGTACAAGTTAATTAGTGTGGTCCCTAAAAAGAAATACGGCCCCTCCTACAGAGCTAAGTAGTATTGTTTTATTTTAGCTTTTAATACTCTGTTGTCCGTCGTTAGGGGTAGCGTTAGGTAATTCGAGACCAGTCATGTTCTAAGGACATGCGTAAATAAAGCAATACTACTAACTGTGTGTATGTGGGTGGGGCTGCACATTTTAGGGACCGCGCAACAGCTACCAGCAGTTATTTTATCTTTAAATTCAAACCAGGATATCTAAATGTGAACACTCTACTTTGATGTCCTTATATTCTCGGGCTGTTGTCTTCAGCTTTGTTGTTTTAACAATGTTTCGACCAATATATTGTTCGGCCTTCATCAGATGTATGTTTGCCTCCAGTCGTTACAATTCGCTTAGTACTTTTCGTTTCCCCCTTTCCCACCTCCTCAACTCGAACACTACAATTCCGACAGTCACAGGACTGAGTATTTAGATTTTGTGCTAGAAATGATAACGTGAGATTGGGAGCGCATAGTCGACTCTTGGTGCAACATACACCTGCAGAAGGCTGAAGAATATATCGACCGAAATGTTGTTCCAAAACAGATAATTATGGAATGAAATTCTTTAATCTCTGAGCATCAGAAAAAAAACTCAATATGTCCTTGACCAATCGTTTTAATATACCGTGTTTTTTTTTTGTTTTTTTTTAAGAAACTAAGCTTACAAATTAGTTAAATTACCTGTCAACGAAGTTGAAAAGATGTGTTTTTTTCCTGTCCGCAAGATATCTCAAAGTCCTCAATTTCATTCGGATTTTCGGGAAGGGTGGACAAAGGAAGAATTACATTTTTGAGCGGATTCATGCACAATTACCTCCCCTACGTCGTAGTTATGTCCAGGCCTTTTCATTACATTGATTTCTCTTCCAGCTTCTTCATATATGAATCAAAGAATATATGCAACAGTCGAAATTTAAACAGTTAACTATCCCGTCTCAGATCTATCCATTAAGTGATTTCACTGATGTTTAGGTTACTGACAGCGAAGTTGATAGAGGTATGCGCTCTCTGAGTGCTTTCTAGTTGTTAATGTGCTGATATTTTATCTTTAAATAATATTTTTACGACCCGTTGCAATTCCACAGTGAGTGGCTCATTCATTTGTAAATAAATGCAGATTGATTTTTTTTTTTTTTTTTTTTTTTTTTTTTTTACTACTTTCTTTGCTAATATGAAAATGATATTCAAAGATTAAATTGAAGTATTGATACTAAACAGCACTAAGTCTTAACGCGAATCTGTGTGTGTCTTTTTCATTCTAAATAGTCATCAAAGAGTTATCACCCTTTGATTCAATTTGATCGTATCCAAATTCTAAGGGAAGTAACTCTTGAAGTAATATTTGAATTTAGTGATTTAAAGAGCTTGTCATTGTAAAATTATCAGTTTCTTTTTGTTAGTCAAATACACAAGAATCACTATTCTGTTCACAGTAAATATCTAGTTGAGTCTGAAATACAGCAAATAAACTATCAAGTTTGAAGCTAATGATATTTTTCTATGTTTTTCCGCTTATATTTCCTTTGTCTTTTGATGAAACTAATGAGATTTTTTTCTTTTTTTTTCCCCCCCCCAGATGTGGGACGGATTACCGGGGAGAGTACTGTGAATACATGAACCCTTGTCGACCCAGTGCTGAACATTGTATGAACAATGGAACCTGTCATGTCTTGGAGAGTGTCCAAGGGGTCAAAC
This sequence comes from Architeuthis dux, assembly GCA_006491835.1. NCBI lineage: Eukaryota > Metazoa > Mollusca > Cephalopoda > Oegopsida > Architeuthidae > Architeuthis > Architeuthis dux. The sequence continues at coordinate 977,803 of VCCN01006896.1, forward strand.
CTTCTTGCACATGTCAGCTGGGTATGTGAATAGAATCCATTTCACTTTTTTAAAAATCTTATTTTCATTCTGTCGATTGGTACCCAGGTAATTAATGATTAGGTGGTTTGGTTTTTTTTTTTTTTTTTTTTTTTTTTTTTTTGGTGTTTTTTACTTTGAAATGGTTGAAGTTAGGCTTGAATTTTCTTTTACATCCATTTTATACAGTTATAACTTTTATGTGAAATTAGAATCGTCTTTTAAAGGTTTTTGCCTGAAGTAGTAAATGATACTAAATATTGTTAAGAAAAAGCATTTTTCACATTTTTAAAACTTTATTTATTTTATTTTTATTGTCATCTTTTAAACATTTCTCTGAATGTTTTAAGACATTTTAAATTCGGCTTTATTTTTACTTTACCATTTAATATTTTTTGTTTTTTATTTGTCCATAAAAAAAAAAATGAACATTCTCGTAAAAATAATTTTAAAACTCCTAACTTATCATATTTGATTGTCATCACCTCAAGTAAAGAAAGTCTTGCTAAAATACAGGAAAGAATATTTGGAACACATACAATAGTGGGGTCCAAAGATTTAAGACTAGTTATTCCCCTTGAAAAGACAGACGAAAATAATTCCTTATGTAAAAATTGTTTTTGATTGAAAGAAAACGAGGTTAGAAAACAACAAAGATAAAAGTATGTAACAAGTAAAAAAAAAACAAAAACACTTCATATAGCTCATTGCAAATAAATTTCTTTTTATTTAAGACTTATTTCAAAGACAAAACTTATAAAATAACTGTATTTAAAAAAAATATTACATAGATAGCTGAAGTTTTTGTTTGAACAGTCTGTTGCTAGTTATATTTACTAGCTAAAATGTTGTATTAAAATAAACTATTAAAATAAATTATGAAAACCGTTCTATAAAATTGTGTATCAAATCATTTGTTTTGTACATATTAAAATAATTTTAGGATGATTAGTCACGTGTCACAAAACTGTTGAACAACTGTTGGTTGTGATTTTTTAAAAATGATGTTTACACCACAAATTTACTTAGTTTTATCTTTGAGATAGTCTTAAATAAAAGGAAATTTATTTGCAATAAGCTATATGAAATTTTTTACTTGATATGCACTTTTATCTTTCTCTTTTTTTTGTTATTTTCTAACCTTGTCTTGTGTGATTGAAAACAATTTTTAAGTAATGGATTATTTTCGTCTCTGTGTATTCAAGGGGAATAACTCCCTTGTCTTAAATCTTTGGACTCCACTATTGTATGTGTACCGAATATTTCATTTATTTTTAACCCAGAGTTTATGGATAATTCTGCTCTAATTATCTTTGTCCTTAACATGAATAAAATCATTTTCTGAAACCTTCTTGATTTATTCAAAAAAGCTTAGATAACAATTTGAATTGATAAAAACACAAAGCTGGAGAAAACATCCAAAACTACAAATGCCTGGTAGCATCCAAATATAGCTGCAAACTTGTTTTTAAAAAAATGAATATATATTGGTTGGACTGAACTAACTTATGTAGTCATATTGATAGAAGGTATGAACTGACTATCATTTGCTTTGTAATTCTTGTTCACTAACCACTGGCCTTTATTTCAGTTGTGGATTCAGCTTTTTTTTCTTGCACTTGTATTTATAATATACTTAGCCAGTGTATAAAGCAAGAGGAAATCGGTGAATTTGGATCAAGTTGTCGAAAGAGAAATAGATTTGTGCTTTTTATTTTTTCAGAATTCCTCTAGAAGCTGTTTCTGTTATTGTAAGCTTCTATAGGAATTTTGAAAAAATAAAAAAGCATAAATTTCTTTCTTTCGACAACTTGATCCAAATTCACCAATTTTTCTCTTTCATTACTACTAAATATGATAAATGAGAAAGTAAAATATTATAGTTGGTTATCTCCCTTTTATCTGAAGGATGCCTTACTTTGAAATATGTTATTTTAAGTTTAATGATTTCCCAGAAATTTAACGTCAGTTTTAATGTTGCACTTTAAAAAATATGCAATCATATTTCATAATAATACTATAAATATATCTTTTCATTTATGTAATTTAAAAAATAGTTTTGTAAATTATTGCAATACATTTGCAAGTTTACAATAACAAAAGACTTTTCTTTTTCTTTAAACTAGGCAGCTATATTTGCTTTTCAAATCGACAGGATTGATAAAGAATTCAAGATGAAAAATGTTTTATATCTTACTGTACATGTATTTGAGGGGAAAAAATAGATTAAAAATTCTCAGCAATTTATGTATGATAATACAACTAGTTCTTAAAATATATTGAAATGCAACTTATAATTATTTCCCTTGAAAGATAGATAGGTTTTATGCGGTTACCTCCCTTAGACTTGAATATTCTCTGCCTATTATTTATCTTTCTTTGTGTGTGTGTGTGTGTGTGTGTGTGTTTGGACCTACTTTTCACGATATAATCATGATTATTGGATCGCTTTTTTATCTAACACATATTCAAATTATTACAATGAGATTATAATTAAATCTTTTAAAAACCCTATATATTTTAATTAATCAAGTGATTTAGTAGCTTGTAACTTAGTTCTTATTTTAATGATTTAAATTAAACAAATTGTAAAATAAAAAAAATTTCCCTTTTTGTTTAATTTAAAAACAAATATTTTTGAAAAGTTTAATTAACTATTTAAAAATCTTTTGTTCATTTATGAATAAAACAGTCATCCATTTTCATTTTGTAGAAATTTCTTTTCACTCTCTGAATTTTTGAGCTACCAAAAAATCGTTTTTTTTGTTTTTTTTTGGTATTAGAAGAAATCAACCATAAGTGATTAGTAGGGAAATGTCTGCTCCAAAAGCAATTGGGTTCAGGGAAACTTTTTTTTTTTTTTTTTTTTTTTTTTTTAGAATATCTCCTTTACTTTATGGCTTTTTTTCTTTTAAATGTAAAGTGGTTTAGTAAGAAAATAGGGCCACCTTAAACAACTTCAAAGTCTTTGAGGCATGAATACTAAGCATATAAATCCATACAAGAAAGCCTTATCAATTGAAATATATTCTAGTAAAATAAATCCTAAAATGCATCTCCCTGGAATTTTAGATAATACAATTAATTAAGGTCAAAATGTTGGGAAAATGAATAGTATTCCATCTATGTGAAGTCTGTTAACCATCAATCTTTTTTTTTTTTTTTAATTTTTTTTTTTAAATTTAAGGAAAAAAATATTAAAACTATTGGTTTGGGGGTTGGGCATAGAATTATTGCATAATTATCAATACTTAAAATAGTCCAGATTTTGTATATGCAATATACATAAATAATATTTTAAAAAGCCACAGCTGCAATCACAGAATATCTGGACCTAATTTGATTATATTTATATATACATCAGTGTATGCGGATGGTAGTTGTAATAAAATGTAGAGACAATTTACTTATTTCACTTGAATTTGACCATTATCCTACATGGGGTGGGTTAGATTAGCACAGTAGTTCTATGCTTAATTTGTTATACTTTAACAAAATACCCTTTAATTTTTTGTAATCTTTAGGTGAAGTCAGTGTGTGACCTGGTTGTGTTTTTTATTTTGTATATGCTGACATGTTTTTCTTTATTTCCAGGTTTTCTTGGCACAATGTGTGAGCAAAGGGACAACAACAGCATCTGTTACAACAATCCTTGTAAAAATGGCGGCACTTGTAGCAACATTAATACTTTGTATCAATACAAGTGCATCTGCCGTCCTGGATATATGGGTAAGTTTTCTTTAAATACTTTGTCTTTTTTAAAGTTCACATTGTATATATATTCTATCATTAAATCTTGTGTGGATTTTTTGGTCATAGTTTTTACTACAGATGGGAACTTTTAATCATTCTAAACCAATGTATGTAATGAAATTTTCAGTTTAATGCTTTCAAAGAAGGAAATGAATGAAATACAATGGTACTTGAATATGTGTCTTTGTATTTTAAGATTCTTTTTATTTGGGCAACTATTTGTTAAGTGACCATTCCTTAGAAATTAGGCCCAGACCAGTTACGAGTTTAAAAGTAATGTGTATCTTCTACCAAGCCAAAGATAAGTGTGAGCAAACACAACTGAAACTTATTTAACAAAGTTATGGCTTCAGAATACATTGGAGACAAAAATTATTTTGATTAAATGTCAGCTTTATCTACACAATAAATTTTGTTAGTGCTGGAAAAATAGAAAATGTTTTATGGCCATGAGTAAGATGTTCAGATATTCTTTCAAAAATTTAACAAATTCTTTAGGAAGAGAACAGAATCCCATCTTAGCTGTTCTAACATGATATTGTTGCTATGACAACAAAGAATTAGAGAGCTTAATCCATTTCTTAAACAAAGTGATTTTGTGTTGTTGGAATTCTTAAAATATTTGAACTCTGGCAATATTGTTTTGATATAATTCATGTCTTTGCAGGTAATAATTGTGAATCCATTGATTACTGTGCTTCTCAGCCCTGTCGGAATGCTGCTACATGCATTTCAACCCCCACATCATTCAAATGCAACTGTATGGCTGGTTACACAGGACTTACATGTGCTTATGACGTGAATGAATGTGCCATGACACCAAATCTCTGTAAAAATGGAGGAACATGTCAGAATATCCCTGGTAGTTATATGTAAGTAACTGTTGTTAAAAGTTTTGATATGTTGAAATACTGTCTTGTCATTATACTTTGTATTTGTTATCATCTGGTTTCATCTTAAAATATTTTGTTATCTATGTTTGCATCTGACTGAGAAAATTGAAAGAAATTAAAACACAAAATTCTTTTGGAGGAAGAAATTCTGATTTTATCTTCTGTTCCTTATTGTAATTATGCTCCTTTCTCTTGAGTTAATTTATTTTTTTGTTAATTAAAAAAAATGATATTCAGATTAAGAGCCATGTCCTAAAATTTAAAATGAAAATTTCTTTCTTTCCTTTTTCTTTCCTTTCTTTTACTCTTTTTCTTTGTTTCTTTAGTTTTTCTTTTTCCCTTTCTAAATATCTATCAGTTAAAAGTTGGAAACTGACATCACAAAATAAAACATTTAATGTAGGAACCTCCATTTTGTTTTGGTTAACAAGTAGCAATAACAGAGTCAAACCAATGAAAAAAGGAAACCAAATAATTTTACAATCAGACAACAAAATCTAGAAATATTCAAATTAACACAGAACATTAATAACAGGAATTATTTTCTTTAATCATAATTAATGAAAGTAACTTTGAAAAACTTTGATAATGTGGACTATTTAGTGATCACTGCCCACCACCACTGTTTAATTTACAAGGTAAAAAGAAGCATTATAGGTGGCGGTGATTCATAATCTCCCTTGGAATGCTAGTCTTATTTATGTTGAATCTAGAAAATTTTGTAGGATTGCTATTCATATCTTAATATTGTACTATATAAATATCTATACATCTGTGCATTAACCCTTTTAGTGTTATGGCCTTTTGGACTACATAGCAAAAGACACTATTTTTTACATTTTAATTTTTATTTATTTAATTACATATTTTAGGCTGATATATCGCCAGTGTAGTGTTTTTTGCTAAGTTATCGAGTCCAATATATCGGCCTGGCAATGCTATAAGGATTAAAGATAAAATGTATTTCTCGTTGGATTTCAGGTAATTAAATATTAAAATGTAATGATTAGCTAAGTTCAAAATTAATAAGTTTTTTTCTTTATCTGATAGTTTTGCTTATTGTTTACTCAATTCCTAGAGGAGCAGTTTTAATTTTGATTGGCTTCATTTACATTATTTCCGTGATCAGAGTAATCTCCCTTGGTTTACGGCTAGTACTTGAAATATATTGTACACACGGAATAAATTGAAAAAATAATTGTATTCATTTATAAAAAATTACTACCATTGAATAAAATAAATGAAAATAATATTAATCATGCTATGTATTTAATTTTCAGGTGCAAATGTCTTGAACAATACACAGGAAAAAACTGCGAAAAAGACTACATTCCTTGCAACCCTAGTCCCTGTCAAAATGGTGGTACATGTAATAAAACCAGCATGTACAAGTTCATGTGTTTATGCCCCCGTGGTAAGAGATATTTTGTATTAAATTATTTAAAATCTATCATTTTCTTGGGATGAATGGATATAACCCAGGTCTAAACTTTTTATAAGAAATCAGTTATTTTTAAATCATAATTTCAATGTTACAATTTGTCAAGTGGGTTGGGTGGAAAGATTTATCTCCCTTCGTTTGAGACGACATTTTTTTTACTTCTTGTAGATCTTCTGTCATAAACAGCAAATTAAAAGATATTTTTGTACTGCAGATTTTTTTAGTAGAACGATCGCTTGAATAAATTTTTTTTTTTTTTTTTTTTTTTTTTTTTTTAAATTTTCTCTTTCCATCATGAATTCTTTTTCAGGATATTGTCTCCTTATCTTTTCACATTTCATTAGTCTGTTTTTATTATCTATCCTCATATTATGGATGTTTTCTTTGAAAGCTTTTTACAAGGCTAAAGTCTTTCCAAGGTTGTAGAAGATAAATATAAAAACCACTTAGGTGAGATTCTATAGATATATTTGTGGGTTTTGCACATTTTGTGAATATTCAGTTTACAAATAGACTGATAAACTAAGACAAACTGGATGCAAGACATTTCTAAGAATTTGAATTCACCAAAATGTCAGATGGTTTTAATGTCTGCAAAACTCTCTCTCTCTCTCTCTCTCTCTCCTGGAATGTTTTGTTTTTCCATTCTAATGAATTTGTGTGCTAAATAAAGTGTATTTGCATTATCCCATTTTGAAATGCTTATTAGTAGGACACTAAATACTTGTAACACAGGAGTTTTAGTGATAGTGTAATCTTTTTTTATTTGACCTATTCAGAGAGTCTTTAACAGTGTATGCCCACATATGTAATGTTGAGAGTATTTTTCTTAAAGTTATAAACAGTCTTGAAACAATATCCCTGTATGCACAACTGTATTCTGTATTCTGCTTTGTAGAAGTGGTTCTATGGTAGAAAAATAGTTTCTAATGGTTTGTATTGTAAATTTTCCAAATGTAATTACTAATCAATAATTAAAACACATTTTATAACAGTAAAATAGGTATCTGAAAAAACTGAAATAATTCCATAAAAATAGTTTCAATTATACATTTATTGAGGTTTAGTTTAATAATGTTCATTTGTATAAATTGAAACTATTTTTATGGAATTATTTCACTTTATTGTTTAAAAAATTATTTTCTCAGAAATTCATCAAAAACTGTTTTACTCAAAAATTTTTTTGAGTTACAAAAAGATTTGGAAAAAAAAAAATCCCCAGCTAAGAATTTCATAATTCATGGATTTCATAATCCATGGATTCTTTTTGCTTAGCAAAAAGTTAATTGATTGTAGTTTGCATAAGTTGGCTAATGGCCATTTCCCACCAGGGCATTTGCCAGTTTTTAACTTTTTTCTTCCGTACCTATTAGAGTAGATGATTCCAAATGAAATCAATGGATATGGCTAACGTTGTTCACAAAACTGAATGTGATTGGCTGATTTTGAGTAGACCATGAACAGGCAGATTGATCTGTTTGTAGAAACAGTCATCTAAAAATGCCTGGATGGAGAAAAGGGCTGTCAAACAATCACAAATCTAAGTACAGTGGTCCCCCCCCCCCTGCCCCCTTATCTATGGTTTTGCTTTCTGTGGTTTCAGTTACCTGTTGTCAACCCTCGATATAAAAGTTTTATTTAATGATGGTCCCAAAGCGCAAGGTGATGCTGGTTAATTCAGATATGACAAAGAGAAGCTGTGATGTGCTTCCTTTTTAGTGAAAAAGTAAAAGTTCTCGTTTTAAGAGAAAATTGTATCCTGTGGTTGCTAGGAACAAATCTTCTATCAATCACCTAACATTTATTACTGTATATTGTTATAATTGTTCTATTTTATTATTATTAGTTGTTGTTATTCTCTTATTGTGTCTAATTTCTAAATTAAACTTTATCATAGGTATGTTGTATAGGAAATTTCAGTCATTCACTGGGAGTCTTGGAACATAGCCCCTGCAGATAAAGGGGGAATACCTTAAGGTGGTATGCTAGTGAGGCTTGTTGATGGAAATTTACAGAGAAATGAGACAGCCCCATAGCCTGCTTTCTTTGAGCTGATATGGGAGGTAGACATTTTTTTTTTAACTGAGGGTAGCAGGACCCAGCTATTTTGGGCTGGTGATAAAAGTCTGTGCCTCCTTCTGCCTTTTCAAGGTCACTGGTGGTCAAGGGCTACCGTTGTGTTTGGAAGGAGCTGAGATTCCATTATTTGTGTTTCTGAACCTCTCAAAAATGTTGTATGTCTTGTACTGTTGTGTACAAAATCTTGTAAAATTTACAATCCCCAAATCTTATCAAAAATGTCAGTACACATTCCTGTATCATTCAATTGCACTAAAGCCCTCTTTGGCATTTCATGATCTCACTGCACTGTGTTGGTTGGTTTTCAACCACCAGATCAGAACGTTTTACCCATTCTATCTTTCTGGAGTTCTTCTGCCTGTTCAACTTTGTAGATAAAAACAGTCATACATTCACTTCCACATTGCTTGTGCCAACAGAAGAAATGGAGGAATGGCACACCTGATATCAGTTTGAAGCATATGTGAGAAGAATCGGTTGTCATTGAACCCTGACCACATCTGCTTTTGCTAACCTCATCACTTGCAGCGGATGTTTGAGTGGATCATATCTCTGCTTGGTGTGGGTGAGGTCAACAGCTTGGGTCCATTCTAAGTGGGTAGTGGCAATGTGTGAATGTGAAAGGGTTTGCAGAAACGTATTGAGTGACTGTGATAAAATGCTGGCTCTTTGATTGATTCATTCATTTCTTGTCACTAGCATCCAGGCCAGTCAGTGGGTTTCGGGGGCAGGGGTCCTTTGGTTGGCGTTATTGAGCCTAGCGTAGAGATGAGTCTCCTCCTAGGAGAATTAATAGAATTGCCATAGGAGACTCCCTACAGGATCCCCAGCTGATTACAGCACTTAGTATAGCCAGTTGGTCACCCATCTAGGTACTGATCGGCTTGACATTACTTAACTTCGGTGATCGTACAAGAACAGGTGTATCCAATGCGATTTGGCCATAACTGCTTTTTGATAAATGATAGTAACTGGATTTTACAAATGTAGCATTTTTGTCACTTGTATCTGTGAATTGTCCTTGAATTGGCATTGAAAAGAATTTAGCAATGAAAAGTTGTGAACAAGATAAGGTAACTCAGTTCAAGATTAGTGGATGTGGCATACACCTAAAGAAGGCCAGAGAGTAGACTGGCTGAAATGTTGTAATTGAAACAACAGAAATAAGGATACCAATCCAAATAATTCATGGAATGAGAATGTGACTGATTTTTTTCTAAATCTTAAACTTTAACCCATTTATGTTCTGAAGCTGATATGAATGAACATTGAAATACTGACAAAATGAAATACATTTTTCAAGTTACCTTTTATATAAAGTGTCTTTCAGTAAACATGACATATGAAAACTTCTTAATCATATTATTAAAAAGTCCTGGTTTCAAAAAACTTAGTGATCCTTGAAACTTGCAAGGATCACTAAGCTGACGCATGCAACAGAAACCGGGTTTTTGTCCATTGGGAGTTGTCTCTTAAGAGACGGACACTTTACTTACATGACTATTATTTGTAAAGACAAAGCTTTCGGAAACAAAGAATATTATTTAAGAAACATCAGTATATAATTGAATGTGCATACATACATGTAGATTGTTGTGTGTACATAGTAGATTTATAAATCCATACCTATGTATTGTCGTGTGTAGTATTATATTCATATATAATACATCTTTATTTTATCATATATACGTATATTTTTTACCTACAAATGGAACATCGTAATTTATCCTCTTTGCTCAGGCAGAGGGGAGTCCAGTGGGGCCACTTAGCCCTACGGTTTTGATGGGGGCTTACTCCTGAGGTGTACATATGTATGCCCATACATAAATCATATGTATTTAGCACTGATTACAAAAATACTTAACGAGCAGTTACATTTCCCATCTGGCCTGGGCCTATTGCCAGCACAGCCCGGCTTTTCTTTGCTTAAATAGGTCAGCAATCCTGTGAAGGTCTTTTTTTTTCTTTTCTTTTTTTCATGTCTGCCTCATTGAACCGTTGGTAAAACATTGTCTAAACACAACGTTTCAAATCTCTTTTGATGCGTTTTAAATCAACCGTGAAGCTGAAAGCTTAAACTGCTGCTTGTAAGTTTTTGTAGGGCTACAAATGTTTTGAATGTCAAACAACATAAGTATTTTATATATTAGGTGTGCAACAGTTCCCAGGGCTCTTTTTTCAAATCTAGAGGCAGTTGAAACTGGGTTTTTACTGGAAACTTTAGCACACACCTAATACATTTTGTATCATTTTTGTTTAACTCCCTTGGTTTAATTTCTTTCTATTTAATTTACC
>VCCN01006896.1:996409-1017227 GCA_006491835.1 Architeuthis dux
CAACACTTGTCTGTAGTTTTGTCTTGTTTGTTACTTTTGTTTTGCCCCCCACATCCTTTAGATAGAAGTCCCCTCTTTTTTTGTCACCTTTTCCTTTTACTGTTCTCTTTTCTTCTTCATTCTCCTTCCTTTTCTCCTTTCTACCTTTTTAATCTCCATCTTTCTCTTTATCTTAATCCCCTTCTCTTTTTTTATCTGACCCCCTTTGCACTTTAATTGGCTTCTCCGCCTCCAACAAACTCTCAATCTCTTCCACCCCCTCCCCACTGTTTCCACACCACTTCTTCCTCTCTTGTCCCCCCCTCTCTCTCTCTCCCCTTCCCCCTATGATTAGTCACAGACTTTTCCCAACCATTCACTCCTTCATCCAACATCGTTTCAATCACTTGTGGTTTTATTCTTTTGCAACGAAGCAATTGATTCACTTGAATTCATTTCAGCTCCATTTCTTTTCTTTTTCCCTTTCTTTTCTTTTTTTATTAAATAACTTCCATTTTGTTCACATCTCGTTTTTTCATCAAAAGAAGCCGGGAAAGTCCACTTGGTTAATTTACCAACAAACACTTTTTGCAAATCAATGGATCACCTATACTTGTCGCACAAGATGTTGTGAACTTAGTCCTCACTAAGTGCTTTACAAAATACGCCCTTCTTACAGATCTGGCGTCTAGTAAAACAAAATTCATTATACTAGACTAACCTGCCCGTTAGGGCGAATTAAATTGCTGTAAAAAAAAATAATTTATAAAATAGATGTTTAATTTAATTTGTCTTTTAAAAAAAAAATTGTATTTGTGACATTTAGGGTTTTTAAAAAAAAATTTTACGATCTCTGAAAAATATACGTGATTGACTTATTTTCTGTTAAACGTACATTCTTCCTCTTACACTCAGCCCTATCTCTATGAACGATATAAAAGTACCCCAAGTTCCCGATGGAAATCAGTGTTTAAATTAATTTGTTTTTAAAGTGATATTTGTGACTTTAAGAGTTGTTGGTTTTTTACGATTTCGGGAAAACAATGCTTAACTGAAAATAAACAAAAAATCTGGCACAAAAAATGTTTCCATTTTAGCATGAATTTACATTGTAAATCGAAACTATTTTCAAAAACTAATTTGCTAAAACCTTTTTCGGGGTTACATTGGTACACAGAAAATTTCATGGGGTTCTGTTTAGTGGGTGTTTTTTGCAGTAGGCTGTCACATATGGACGGACAGACTTTTGCTTAAAAAATAGAAGGGGTTTACATCATTTAAACGTGACTGAATTTAAATTTTAATCACATTATCAATTAATACAAATAATATTATTCTGCTTTATTTATGCTTCAAGGTCTTGGCTTTCACATTTCAAAATTTGCATTGTGTGTATGCATATGGATGCTTTGCCTTGGTGTAATGGTTAGCAAGTTGGTCTCACAGATCATTACTACCTAGTAGTGAGTTTGATCCTCACTAGGTACCCCACACTTGTACCCTTGTTCTAAAACTAAGCTAAGCTTAGTAAATATATGTATGCATATCTATATAAATATATGTATGCATATCTATAAAGATTGAAAGTCACCCAGAAACATACTTTAAATTTTTAAAACTACCTGATAGACTATATGTGTGTATATATACACACTGTCATCCTTTGTCCTTTTCTAACTGTAACTCTAACGTACAAGTTTTCCACTTGGTGAAACCACCTGGCTCTGCTAGGGCTGTCCATACAGCAAAGTCGTTCTAGAAAAGGCCCCAGAAACAACTTGCGGATTCCATCTGAGGAGTGTGGACAATTGGTGAGTGACGTTAGTCATTTTTATGCTTGAACATATATAGTCTTTCTCTCTGTATAGTATGTGCGTATGCATATGCAGACTTATGCATGAACAACTCTGCAATAAGATATAACACTTCAGAAGAGTAAGTTTTCAAATCCAGCATCAACTGCTGAAGTGTCTAAGTGCATTTGTAAATGGTTTTCACCTCAAAACCTCCATTCAATGACATTTATACATTAATGCACACAGAAAACTATACATTGATTTATTGAGACTATTGTCCTCATCTTTGTTGTTTTTATATTCACGTTTTTGCCCTTGTACCCTCGGTTTTCTTCAGTTGTCTATTCTGAACTTATTTTAGCTGTTCATTTATGGGGTTTATCTTGCATTGTACAGCCAAATTAGAATGAAAAAAAATCCAAAAAAAACAATGGAAGAAGGCCGGAGTGTACACAACTGAAACATTGTGAATATGAAAATGAGGACAAGTCTGAATAAATCAATGTATAATAATTTCACATTAATTAAGATGGAGCGAAAACTAGATTCAAACTTACGTAAAGATGAGCAAAGTTACGTGACGTTTTGCCTTTCTAGTTGAGTGAATTTTGACATTTTTATTTGGACATTTTCTATCAATTTTCAGTCTGTCTAATTATTTACTTTTTATGCTTGTCAAATGTCTTTAAAAACCAAACAAAAGTTACCAGTTTGAATGTCATGGTTAATATTTGGAGATTCAGTTTTATGTTGGTTAGATGGCTGTCACAATGTTACAAAACATCTATGTCAGTATATACAATATTTGTGCTTCTATACGGTATTTGTGTGTGTCTGTCTCTGTCTCTGTCTGTCTCTTTCTGTGTACATATGTATAATCAGCCTTGACATTTTTAAAAAATAATTTTTTGAACTTTGAAACTTGTTTTAATTTCATTTCCTTTTGTTTTGAAAATCGTTACAACTACAAAGTTCATTGTCGTCTCAGAACTTCTTTGATCATTGTGGCCCCCAAAGTATAATGTCTAGTTCCGGTGGACCCGCTCTTCTGGGCTGCACCTCTCCATTGCACTAAGAGGGAGTCAGGTCGTTTACTGATGTCTGTGGCATGCCAAAAGGCAAGGCCGAGGGAAAGGGACATTCCAATAGAAATAACATTGAAAACCTCAAGCCACCCCTATTTCCAAATGTCCCTCATACTGGGTGGATCAATCCCTCCTTGGAAGTGTGGGTACCACAGTGGGAGCTTTTCTTTTTCTTTTTTAAAAAAGAGAGCAAAAAATAATTCAAACCTACTTGATTCGATTTATAAGTCATGTTTTATTCCCACACATTACCTTATGTGATATGGATTATATTTCTTCTACTTGAGCAAGTAAGGGGTATTAAATATCTCTCTCTCACACCATTATATACAAACACGTATAATGAAAAACATCAAATACACATCTTTCTGTGTGTTATATATATAAAACATGCATGATTGTGTGTGTGTGTGTGTAAATATATTCATGTGTGTATAGATATTAAAGTGTGTGTGTGTGTTTTCTCATCTGACACCTGGAATGGTAATATCAGCCATTTCTTATCTGTGATTTCTTTTTCCTTTTCTTCTTCTTCCGGCTGAAGTTTGAAAGGGGGTGAAATTTTATGGCAAATATTATGAAATCTCGGATAGATATTTCATTTCATCAAATTTCAGTTAAAGTATTTTTATTGCATCAAATATTATCAAAAGCATATGTGCCAATCTGTACGTGTGACGGAAATGGGTTTGGGAACTAGGTATACGGTAGGGTGTATCTAGGATTTATTCTCGGGGTCCATCGGGGATGAGCGAAGTGAACCCATGCAGCTGGGGGTTCCGGGGCACCGTAAGCCCCCGTGGATAATTTAAAAAAAAAAAAAAAAGAATATGACCAATTTCGGGGCCGTTTTGATACAGAAAAAATCCTGGAAATCGAGAATTAGGTATACGGCGTACCCCCCTTTTCACTACTGGTATGTACGTGTACACACACACTCATCTTAGGTGTTGCGTGTGTCAGTATTAAACATTACTTCTATACACAGTCCCATAGATGTGTATAGTGTGTCTTCTTATTTTTGTTTGTCTATCTTTCTATCATTCATTCAGACATGGCGTCTGTGTTCCCCTGTGGTGGCAACTGTATCTATATGGCTACATATTTGAATAGGGGAAAACTTGTTGAGCCCCAGTAGTGAGGTCATAACCCCATTTCTCTGATTTGGCCAGGTTGTCCAGGCAAACTGTTTGAACCAGGTGAAAATGTCACCCCCCATTTTACAAACATTATCAATCATTCTCTCTCCCCAAAAACCTATTCAATCATTTTTTTCTTCTTTCTATCGTCTTTTATAAGATGTTGTGCAAAATAGAGAAAGAACATTTAGAAATTTTAAAAAAGTGAAGCTGTTTGAATAAATTTAAACAGTTTAATTATCTACTAGCCTCAAGGACTTTGCTTGTTGTTTCATTCCTTTCTCGGTACAACTTAGGGAAGGTGGTCCCGATCGGAATTTATGAAGCGAGACAAAATATAACAATTTATTCAAAGCAATAACAATATAATTCATGTATTTATTTCTGTTTTTCTTTTATGAATTCACTTATTTGTTTTTATTCACACTCCATTTTTAACATCGAGTGGGCACTGGTGTGAATTCCAATCGGGACCACCTTCGCTAAATTTTAAAAAGTATTGAGTATTTCCACTCTGTAATAGAAATCGTGGCCTACAATAAGTCTAAGAAGTGGAGTGTTTTGCCTTCAATGGCCCCAGCCGTAGAGTAAAGTTTTCTCCTATTCAACTGGAGTCTGTAACAACAACACCACCACCTGCCTAATGAAATACCTATACAGTGTGTGTGTGTAGCAAGTATTTGAGTCTCCCCCAGCAGAACAAAAGCCGCGTAACAGTCATTTGAATAGAGGTCCTCCGTCATCGTCTCTAGCCGAACCCGTGCCCCGTCGAACCCTCACCACCCCACCCCCTCAACTGATGACCCAGTCAAGAGAGATCAGAAATGACTGGGCCAACAATGCGAGTAGTAAATCTCTCTTCTTGTAATATTCCCCCTCTCTGTTCTTGTTGATTTTCTCTCTCCCTATCCTCTCTCTCTCTCTCTCTCTCTGCCCTTTTTTTCTCCCTCTCTCTCTCTCTGTGAATATCTTTCTCTCTCTCACCACGTTTCTTCTCTACATAGTCTCCCTATTTTATTCATTTCCTCGTCTTTTCTTTCCCTTCATGTCTCTTTCTTTCCTTTTTCAAGTTTCATTCATCTAATTTTCATTTTCCTCGTTCCGCCTTAGTTTCTCTTCTTCCTCCTCCTTCTTCTTCTTCATCTTGTTGACATTTTTCAACTTATTTCTCTCTCCTGTGTCTTGATCAGATTTCAATCTTCTCTCCATATTCCAAACTAATCCAGGTACTATCTTTCATCCTCCTTTCCACACGTCTATCAGGAGGGACATCCTAACACCATCATCATAGCCAACATAAAGCCTACACTAAGTTTGTCTACAACCGATTGAAATTGAAAATCTTTACCGTAGCATCGTAACACACAAACCCAAAGTGTCCCTACCACTTCACGCACTTGTTATCAACCCAGGCAGCAGCAGCGAGAGGGAAGGGGGGAAGGCGGCGGCGACGACGCAAAAGAAGAGGAGGAGGGGGACGGGGCATCAACCACCGACCCCGGTAGTCACTCACCACTTGTTAGAATGTCCTGAACACTTTATGACAGCTAGTACAACTTTTTACCTCGAAATACAAAGTTTTAAAAAACTTCTTTCCAAGTGTGCGTGGGGATCACATTGTGCAGATTTTAAACTGGAATCTATCTTACCAAACGGACAGAACCATTTGAGGAACGCACACCATTGGGAAAATACATAATTTATTGTTTTATTGAAAAATGAAAAAGAAATAACCAAAAGGTTCAAAATACAGAATCAACTGATTTGTTTAACATGTAGAGCTCAAAAGATTTCATACCAGACGCTTTAAAAGCAAAAATAAATACGACAAAAAGAAAAAAATCAAAACAGAAATGTGGGAAATTAAAACTTACTATCTATTGCTTGTGTGGATCGGCTTGCTTTGTGAGTATAAGTGTTTTTCTTCTTTTTGTACTCTTCCGCTAAATTTGTTTGAAATTTTTTTTTTTTTTTTAAGGAAAAAAAAAAAACGCAATCAATCATTGTTGCTTTGATAAAGGTGTTTCAGCTTTAAATATCAATTTTAATATTTGTAGATTGTCTTGTCAAAAATATGCGTATGTATTATTAATTTGAGCGAACTTTAAAATGTTTTTGTGTAAATCGCTCAGATTTTCCGCAATAATCTTTTAAAATTTATTAATAACGTGTATCATGTGGATATCACTAAATATCGAACAACAAACAGTTTTGGACACATATGATTATTATTGGGAGGTTGTTTTGGCTTTTAAAGTCGCATTGATAAAAATTGACAATAACTGTCGGATTTATTAGTAATCAAAGCATGTATTTATTTAACTTATTAATTATCAATGGGTGCTTAAAAACATTAGCGCACTAAAATCAGTACCCGTACCCACACACTACACAACATAAGTCTATATGATTATATTACCCCTTAATGCCACCATTCATTCAGTTTCAGTATATCCTGATTTTTTATCACATTCTATTTGGAAGAATTAAAAACTACTTTACTAATAAAACCTCTAAGGTATTCTTTTGCCATTAAACTTTCCTTTCTGTCGTGTTATTTCTTTCTGTTTAGTGCTTAACAAAATCCATTTAAACTTCAATATCACAGCGTGTTTTCTTTGTTTTCTAATTTGAACAGAAGTTCAGCAGAGAGGAAGAAGATAAAGTTACAAACCAATGGGGGAAATAATTAATATTAATTTCATACGAGTTTCTTTTTAGAGTAAAAAGAAACTTTTACTCAATTCTGAGTTGTTTTTAAAAAGCTTTTTTTTTTACTTCTTAATGAATTCATGTTTTTACTTTTGCAAGAGATTTATTGTAAAATAAGGCTCATTATTTGCTTAGTTTATGAATTGAATTCTTTTGATAAGGAATAGATAATTAAAGCATCTATGACATGAAAATGTAAAATGAGCATCTTTTCAAATATGAGCTGGTCCATTTGTGAGAGTTCGTATAACTTTTTTTTCTAACTAAAACAGATTCCTTTACACGTGCTCAGGGCCTGGCTAGATGGGGAAATATAGGCCCCGATTTTAAACTGCTCATTGTCATTAAGTATTTTTGCAATCGGTGCTAAATACACATTTATGTATAGGTGGGGTATACACCTATGGAGTAAGGCCTCTCACAGAACCATAGGCCCGGATCAGAATGATCAGCGGACGTTAAAGGACTAAATAATGAATATCCTACATGTTTGTTCATTTTTATATAAAAAATGATGCGTGTGTGTGTGTATGAATTCAAATTCATAGGTGAATTAGACCAACAACTTGTCATTCTTTTGCTAGTAAAGTTGATTCTTTGTGGAATATGTTTTAAATTAAATTACACTACAAGGCTTTGTGTGTGTGTATATATATATATCTGTGTGTGTGTATGTGTGTGTATATATATGTGTGTGTGTGTGTGTATATATGTATACTGATGGTATAGCTTCTACTGTGAAATTAATGTATGTAAAGTCAGTCTTTTATCAGATTTTTGAAGTGGAAAAGGCAATGGCCTTTTCTTTTTTTCTTCTCTAATGATTTGGACATTTCCAGACCTTTCTCTTTTGTAATTTCTCTGAATTTCTGAGATGAATAGTTTATCATTATTATACACTGATTTACTTGAACTAGTGTCTTCATCTTGGTTGTTATGGTCACAGCGTTTCGTACACTGTACCTTCCGGTCTTCAGATGTCTGCCAAATACTCTGGTTCAGTGGGAAAAGTAGACAAGCGACATCACTAGGAAGAATTGATACGAGATATCTTTTGGCATGGACAGTGGAATGAGAACAATCTACTGTGGATTGAATAAATGGTTTGATTCAAAATTCCCCTGAAGTTTACTGACTACAAAAGACACCTGAGGATGGCTGGAGGGTACAACGGCTGAAACATTGTGACTATAAAAACCAAGATGAGGACACTAGTCCGACTAAATTAGTGTATAATAATTTCTCTTTTGATGTTTGCTAAAGGACTTTCCTTTTCTGTATCTCATCAGGTAAACGCATTCAGTGATGCTTACATACAAAGTAGAATTTATCTCTTATAAATGTATGTAAGCACATCATCCTTGTATGCATTTCTTTCCAGGAATTGAACTTGAACAATTACTGTACTCCCAGAAGTCCTGAAATGTCTCTTCCTCATTCTGCTTATCTTCCTCCTGCATTGCTAATAAAATGTTTCACCTTTAGACTTTGTTGAGCAAATCGTTTGTCCTGTTACTTCAGGAGACTCCAATTCCAAGGATGGTGTGCTTAAATTTCGAGGTTGTGGTGTCATGTCGATTTTAGTCATACATAGATAAAATGCACAAGTTAGAGACTTTTAAAGTTACTAAGTGCACACAATCTTGGCGCCCTTGGAAAAGAATGCAGAGTATTAATGGTAATAAAAAAACAAACGAAGGCACTTGATTATTTTTAGTTGGATTTCTCATCGTCCCATGAGAAAGTCTTCTTTCTCAGCCATTCTTATAAGGATTTAAACAATCACTGAACACATTCTCCAACACACACACACATGTGCTTCTATGTAAACTCTCACATATATGCACACACCCAGGTGTGAATACATTTGTATGTTCACTTTCTAACAAAGTTTAATGCAATAGTGAGTGTTGTGTATCAATGTGTTATGTATTGCTCACTCGCGCACGTGCACACACATACACACTTTTTTCCAGTTATTGTCTTCCATTGTTTTCAAACTGCTTGATGGACAAGATGGGTGCAGTAGCAAATGTTTTTATTAGGTTAAATGTCTTGTCATCAATGTGAAACTTGTGAGATAAACTATCTATACTTACTTCATCTACTAAGGTGCATTTGTAATGCATCGCAATAATATGTTGAATAGTAAACTTTGCATTTTTATACAATTCATATTTATTCTTTTTCTAAACTAATATACGCACTAGTATGTATGTGTGTGTGTGTATATATATATATATATATATATACACACACATATATATATATATATATATAAAATCAGACAATATGATAATTATAAAGACATTATTAGTTGAGAACTTGTATATGAGAGTTTCAGTAGCTCAATCGGTAGAGCATAACCTGCATATAAGGTTGCTCCCAAGGTGGATGCGGGTTCAATCCCCGCACAGAGCTCGTTTCTTTATTCACATTTACGCTGCTCGTTAGCAGTTGCTCGCGCCGGGCAAATATAGGTTCTCAACTAGTAAATGTCTTTATAATTATCATGTGTTTTAGGGTGGTCCTTATTTTTCAATTTAAAAAAAATGGAACATGCGCACCCTGAAAGCGTCCCATAGTTGAAAAGAGACTGCAACATTTTTTTTCCAATCAATTAATATTTAGTGACCTTGAAGAGATGAAAAACCTCCCTTCTTTAGCTTTACTAAAATTCAAGGTCACTGAGCATAGGTACCCTAAATATTGATTGGAAAAATCTTTCTCTCTATCACATAAACACTGTGACACATTTGATCATAACTTTCCAGAAAAATAAAAAAAATTTATGATTTTTATGCCGTGTTTTTAAAAACAAAATCCCAAGGATATTTATAATCTTGTGTGTGCAATACGCATAAGACTTTAAAAAAAAAAACTTCTTTAAAACAACCCCATCCAAGAAGACAACAGGACATAAGAGCATTTAGATGTTCACACAATAACTTATGAAAAGTCACCTCCAAGGAACACATTAAAATTTGAGGATGGGATGTGAATTGTCCAATCCCATCATTCCGTTCTATTTCCTTTTATTTGTTCTTATTACTTATTTAGACAACAATGTACATCTAGATTAGTGTCATGGGATAATTTTCTTGTTATTTGGGTTATTCTATTGTGGTTACTAAATGAAGACTTTTAAGCTATTGTGCATCAAGCTACATGAGCCAAAATATAGCCAATATTTCCTACATGTTTGTAAAAGATAAAAAGGCTTTGTGGCTCTATAATCTTGGCATTTATTTTATAAGATTATTTGAATAAAATAATCCCATGGAAAAAATCTTTCAATTGGTTCAAGATTTAACTTTGTTTTTCTCTTGTTGGGTTGAATTTAAAAAATATTGTGCCAGTCAATAAATATACCTATATTGTTTGTGCAGGTCTTCATTCACACATACACATAATGTGTTACATGCATGTGTCTTTTTTTATTTGTGTATGTATTTGTACAGGCATCCCCCATTATAACGTGGGTGTTGGGGTCCAAGACAAAGCCAATCGCGTTATAACTGAGCCGCGAACAATTTAGCTATTTTGGTGTCCACCTTTCACCCGCGTTATAACGGGGGGAAGGTCTGTATTATGTAAATGATTGCAAAATCTCCCTCATTTTCCTGTTTGTTAACCAGACAATCCTTATATAAAAGCAGTCTTAATTTATCTGAACGTTGTGATAAAAAGTAACATTAAGATTTTTTTTAAAAACAAGTAAAGATCTTTTATAATTTTCCCTTTCTCTGTCCGTAACAATGGAGTCTTTCGCTTAAAGGTAACAATTTTGCAGATAGAAATCTTTCTAAATAAAATCATCTAGAAATCCAAATATATCCGTCAATTTTATTACAGGAATAACTAGTTTAAAAATAATACGTACAAGTTCTTATTACCGCTTTTTAAAAAAATGACTTTTATCCCCTTTATATAAGACGTACACAAAATGCAGAGAGATCATTAATGCAGTTGCAAACCTTTTAGAATATCTTTTTCACAGGCAACGAGAATGTACTTGGTGGTTCTACAAGATTTTTGTTAATACTGTAAAATGTCTACCTGTGACTCAATCTAGGAGGTACATCAAGAACGAAAATTGAATTTGGTTTCATCAACATTGGTATCTAAATTAAATTTTATAGTTAAAGATTTTATTTCCTTTCTATCATGCCCAAATATCGACTTTCCTGTTGGACTGTCTGTAAGGTTTGTACCAATTACCAAACTTACCAACTTACACTGGATATTTGGTTTCTAGTCTTGCTTATATAACATATATATATTAGTAATTTTAGATATTGCCGATGCTTGAAACTGCATTGATAGCGTGTGATCCTGAAATGGATACTTTCTCTCCGATATTAAATGGATTAAAGAATCAGCCTTGTGTAATTCAGATCCTGGTAAATTTCCCTGGCATAATCAGAAGTGAATCATATTTTGCTTCTAATTTTTATTCAAAATTTTGTTTGTTTCTTTTTGCTTGAACACTAAAAATAAACTTCTTGAGGATTTGAATAAGCTGAGACATAAAAAGATTAACTGATTGTACCTGAGAGGCATTTCAAATCATGTATCAAGTATCACTTTTGTGAGTTTTGAAATATTGGCTTGATTAGAAAAATTTTGAACTGACTTCTTCCTTTTTATATTTTTTTAATAATAAAGGACATTGTTGTATATTTGTAATGTTATCAATTATGAGATTAATGCAAAAGTTCCCAGCACTATCTTTTGCACAATGTTAGGGATATTCTAGAAGTGTCTCTGAAGTTTACTCAGCTCTTTATTGCTTATGTGGGCTGGGCATACTGTTCTAATATTATTTTGATGAAAACTGAATATAAAATGCCCATTCGAAAAACTTTAATCTGAGAAAAAGTGCAGTGGAAACAGAAGACAATGGATCACTGGAACTTGTGAGAATGATGCAATAGGTGCAAGCACATGTTGGGAATGGGTTGCAAAGTTTAGAAAAGATTTTGTGCTCAAGGACAAAGAATGTTCTGGAAGAGCTCAGAAAATGAAAACTAATGAATTGGAACTTTTGAATACTGGTGATTTTACTGCATGACAACAACTGTCCTCATGTTGTAAATGTGACGCAGCCAATGATCAGAGTTGCAATGGGACATTTTTCCGTGTATTCTCCAGACCTGTCACCTTCAGACAATCAATTGTTTTGCTCCATGCAACACTTCTTGTCTGGCCTGCAGTTCCAACAAGTTCAAGTTATTGAAAAATTCTTTGACAAATTCAGTGAATCAAAGCCAGAATTGTACTTTTATGATGGAATACAAAATTAGCTGAAAAGTGGCTTACGGTCATAGAAAACCTGGGAAAATACTTTGATCACTGAAAAATGATGCCATGAATTTATAAGATTAAGATTTACTCAAGAAAATACTGGAAACTTTTGCATCAAAATGATAAGAAATTTTGAACCCCTAATGTAAAATTAACTGTACAGTTTTGCAAATACTTAAAGATATTAAGTAACCAAATGAATTAAGATCGTCTACATTGTGAATGATCTCAGCATAATTTTCTTTCATTATTTTGAACTTTTATTTGTTTTTAAAAAAATGCTGTAGAAATTTTAAAAATGTTCAAAATATGAAACAATAAATTTGATAGATAAGGAAAATGGTTTCCTCTTTGTGTTTTCTTCAAATCCCTTTTTACCTGTTTGCATTTAAAATAAAATGAGTCCCGTAATTCGGTTATAGACTGTAGGGAGTAGAAAGAACAAAGAATGGGTTCATGGACAAGGTATTAATTTAAGTAGTTGACCTGAATAAAAAGCAGAGAAAATAAAATACAAAGAAACACTTAATGCTTTTTAAACATTTGGATTTAACAAGACTGGATATGAGGAAGGGAAAAAAGATAATAAGATGTGAACTATTGCCTCAAAGCAGACTTCTTTTCTTTCTAACTCAAGCATCTTTTCTCTACCTTATGTCATCAGTCAGTTACTAATTATTATCATAGGAAAGATGATGAAAACCTCTTGTAGCTTTTCAAACATAAATACCAGTCAAAATATTTCATGTAAAATTATTAAATCTTCTTTGTAGATTATAATGGGAAAAATATTAAATATTCTCACAGCAGACACAACAATAATTTTATTTATTTGTGTCTGTGTGTGTGTGTGTTTTGTTTTTTTTGGTTTTTTTTTCAAGTAGATTATTTGCAGTTTTTTATACTAAGGTGATTTGTGATATAAGGCTGTATTTTATGTCAAAGATGGCTTCAATCTACTTTGTTAATAAAAACCATAAAAAGATAAATTTCTCAACTATGAAAAATTAGATAGTTCACTTTCAGGCATTTCTTTTGGGTGTGTGATTCTTCATTCTGATCTGCAGGCATGTTTCCCATGGCTTTACCTAAAATTCCAAGATTTGGTGGGAGAGGCTCCTAAGAGGTTATCCCAGGGGTGTATCATGATGGATGTCTTTTGGAGGTTGACCAATGTGAAATTTTCTATTTTGGAGAATAGCTACTATGTATGTAATTTCATCCTATGGAAAGTAGCCAACATTTATTTCTCATAACCAGATGTTATATAACTTACTTTGAAAATATGCATATATAGTTCTCTAGCAATTTGAAAATGATCGCAATTTTAGTACATTTAATTTGAACATTTCAATATTGTGGGGTTTTTTTTTTTTTTTTGTTGTTTCTTATCTCAAATATAAGCAGTCTAAAGTAATGGTTTTTTACATTTAATTTGAACATTTCAATATTGTGGGTTTTTTTTGTTGTTGTTTCTTATCTAAAAAATATAAGCAGTCTAAAGTAATGGTTCTCAAAGATTTCTTTCCCTATGGACCATTTAATGTTCTCCAAAAAATATGTGCACCCCCTTAAGAGTTTTTATGTTGATTCAGTAATTAGTAAAAATAAGTCCTCACAAATTTTCAGAAACTACATTTATTTCCAAATGATTTTCCCTTTGTGGACCTCTTACATGGGTCATGCAGACAACCCTTTGAAAAATGTTGGTCTGAAGTCTTTACAATAATTCTTTTTGATTATGAAGCCAAGCAAAAAAAAACAAAACACCTACAATTCTATAACATAGTGGAGTTACTAGCAAAACACATTTATAAAATGAGCTAGCAGTTTGAATCTCGATTTGTTTCAGAATATAACTGCATAGGTCAGTGGTTTCCAACCTTTTTCATTACCAAGGACCCCTTTTATTTAAATGAATTTTCTCATGGACCCCAGGCATTTGAAAGGTCTGCCTACTCAACAAGCTCACAGATGCCAGGCTTTTGAAAGGTCAGCCTACTCAACAAGCTCACGGACCTCCGGTAATACCCTTGTGGACCTCCAGGGGTCTGCTGACCCCAGTTGGGAACTGTTGGCATAGTTTCAATAACAACCACTTTCTTTAAATTTAAAATAGCCCAGCACTTTCCTTCCTCCATCTCAGAAGAGCTTCAATCTCTTTTCATTTTTCTACCCAACATCTTTGTGGAATGTAAATCACTAAGGATATACTAGTGTCCGGTCACTAGGCAACAACTAATGACTCTTGTAAATATTTTACTTCTTGTTTTACATACATTTCAATTCCCTTCTTTGTCACCCATTCTGGATTTATGCTAATTAAATTCTTGTCATGTTAACATAAGCATGATTGCCTTGAATTGAAGCCTATTGGATGAGTTCATGCCTTCTTCATTTACTCATAGATTTGTAAAATTCTTATTACTCAAAACTCTCTGCCCATTTCCTTTATTGTTCTGCTAATGACATTTTTGAATATGGAATTTTGACTAATTTCTTATCTACTTATGAATTTTGCTTTCACTCTTAATAAACACCTATTGTTGCAGCCTCTTCATTGAATGTAGAT
Source organism: Architeuthis dux (assembly GCA_006491835.1). NCBI lineage: Eukaryota > Metazoa > Mollusca > Cephalopoda > Oegopsida > Architeuthidae > Architeuthis > Architeuthis dux. The sequence goes on from VCCN01006896.1 coordinate 1,011,000, forward strand.
ATTTACTAAGCTTGGCTTAATCTGACATACAACCTGATTGAGTCACTCAGTGAGGATTGAACTCACTAGCAATGGCCTGCAAGTCTAGCTTGTCAACCAAATCTCCTCATTGTTTATTTACGATCCAGTGTTTTCAAATTCTTATAGTAAGAGTATTGATTAGGAAACCTGACCAAGATACTTGCTCATAGGTTCCAATTTAAATTTTAACATGCCTTCACAACTTTACTCGATGAGCCAAAGTACCCATTCTCTTGTTTTATGGGAATTAAGAGAAGGTTTCCCCTCTTGTTGTCACTTATGTATGTCATATTGTATTGTGACATTTAGTTGGTGCAGGATATCATATCCTGCATGATGTCAGTTGTCATTTGTTCCTCTTTGAGGCTGGTCTTTTCGCTCAGTCTCCAAGCTTAGCCTCACTCTGCTTTGTTCACCCTAGAGTGACATTTTTGTCAATTAACAACGGACATCTCTTCCCCTTGGTTTTCCAGTGGAGTCTAATTATCATGCCTCTTACTAAATACCCCCTCTGTAATCCACTCCACCCAACTAGGGGAATATGTAGCCATTGCTGAAGAATCATGGAATTGGAGGATACCCTTCTCCCTCTGCTTCCCTAACTTATTGATAAAAGGCAACACTGGACATTATTTATTATATATTTATTTTTCTTTGCCGGGGATAGTACTTATATATTTTTTATTTTTGCTAATAACCTTCTGTCACTGCCAATCTAGGAAAAGGGCAAGGGAACTTTTTGATATCTGATAAATATTGTTAGTCAACCCCAGTGATCCTAGGGTGATATGTAGACCCGTGTGTAAGGTCTAACACTGTATTTCGGTTTCTGAAATACCAATGCCGAAAGGTGAACCAAACCATGTCAGTTGGGATTAACAATGGCTGGGACTGGAGTTGACATTTCATACAATTAATTTGTCTCTGTAACAAAATCTGTTTAATTGTACCCTCTTTACAGTGTCTTATCTAAGTTTAACAGGACAATCTCGCTTGAAATAGCTTCATGGAATCCTTATTAACCTTCATCGGGAATCATTTTAGGTACGATTTTCAAGATAGCAGAAATTTATAAAAAAACTAGCATTCCAAGGGAAATTATGAATCACCACCACCCATACATGCAATGTTGGGGGTGCAACCTAAAAAGTTGGAAAAAGTGGTGATCAATGAATAAGTTACTTCTCTTGCCTTTCATTTTGTTGGGCACTAAAAAGTCCAAATTTTCAAAAGATAAGCATGGACACAAACTAAGTGACCAATTTAGCATAAGCTTACATTGAAAATTGACCCCCCCCCCCCCACCACTAAAACCCTATTGTGGAGGAGAATTTTCAAAAAACAAAATACACATTTTCCCTATTTATTGAGGGGAGTGTGTGTACAAAATTTCAAGTCTCTACTATGAACAGTTAGGGCTGGGCAAAGTCCGGATACATATAAATGTGTGAACACGTAAATAACCTAAACCCAATTAAACCAATGTTTTGGGTAGCGGTGATTAATAATTACATTTTTTTAAAAGTTGTGAATTATTTCTATGTCCATGTTTTCTAACCTTGTTTGTTTAAAGATTCATAAACAACTGTTTTTTGTTGCAAGCCGAGGTGCAATATAGATTGATTGTGTATGTGTCGTTACATTTTAGAACACCTGGGTTGATTTCAGTTGTAACCTGTACAGTATGTATAGCTAATGTATTATAAGGAGTTAAAGTGACCTGGACACATTTGGATTTAGGAAATTTTCTTCCATGGGAATACAGAAAGCATAATGCAACCAATAGATTACAGCAATCAAGAATTGCAGGGAAAAGAAGATTTATTGGGGTTTTAAAGCCAAATGGGGCATTGATTTACTAATTCTCAAGTGAAGTTGAATTTTTGTTTGAATTTCTGAGATGGGGTGATGAGGTAAAACACGTACATAAATGGAGGGTGTGTTGCTATTATACAAAATGAAAAACCCCAAATAAAACCAACAACTGAGGAAATTGGTCTAAAAGAATCATTGTATAATAAAATTTGAAACGCTCATTTTCTTTGCGAATAATACTCTGTACATGTTTGAGTAATTTGCTCTTAGCACTCAACCAGAATAATGTAAAAACCTTTGAAATATTTAAAACAAATTTCTTTTGTAATTGGTTTTTTGCTTTTTGGGCAGAGATCTGTTCTTAAGGCGTTTATAATAGCATTAATGTTTAATTAATATGAGCGTTAATTAGTTTGTGAAAGAAAATGGCTCTATATAATAACTTTCTGCTGGAAACCAAAAGGGAGATGCTTGTGTGGGTGTTTCTGGGTGTATTTAATTAATCTTATCCAGCCAATAACCTGTTTCACTTCTACTATTTGCTTTTCTTGCTTGGGCAATATCACACAGCATATGAAATTGCTTCTAGTGTATATTAGGTACATTAAGAAATGATTTTGTTAAATAGTATTTAGAAACTTTATTTGTTCACTGTATGTAAAAAAGCAAATTATCTGTTTCATAGAAAAATGTTTTAAAATCTTATCTTATATTCTTTGGATTTCCTAAACCTAGCTTAATGTAGCACAGTCAAATAAAGGAAATGATGGTATCACCAATCCTTCAAGTAGGGAGGGTCTGTGTGCCTTGAAAATCAGCATTCAAAATGCTGGTTTTTATCTAGACTTGAACATCGAACTGCTGGTATCAGTGGGAAGTATGCAACTGTCAAATCTAACAAGTAGGTTCCTTTACAAACCCATCCTTGATACTATTAACAACATAAATATTTTAACATCTGAGAAACACACATTTTTAGTTTTGCATCAAATAATATATTTTGCATCTAAAACTTCCTAACAATGGCAAAAAAAAGCCTTAATTTATTTTTTGAAAGTTCTTTTGCTTTCTTTTACCTTCTATCATTTCAGACAGTAAATTTTGTCTCTCCTCCGTTTACATACATGTTTTAATCTTCAGACTGCAAATTGATGTAAATTCCTTTTTTTGTGTTTTAACAACAAAACTGACCATTTATTGCACTTGCCTCATGCGTTAAGACTTGCTCAAACGACAAAATGGAAAAAAGAATTTCCTATACAATTAAGAGATGGTACTGTAGTCCCCCTTTCTAATGCAGGTGTTGGGGTCCAAGAAAGTCAATTGCCTTATAACTGAACAGCGGATAATTGTGGGTATGAGCGATATTCAAGGGTGGGCAATAATAGATGAAAGACTACAAATATCGTCTATCATATAAAAACTAAGTGAGATTTGAACAAATGAAATTAAATAATATTGCCTAAATAACTACACAAAATATACCAAATTACAATATTTAAAAACAAGATATTTACATCAATGAGTTCCCCAAGTAGTTCCTGAAAAGACACTCATTCACAAAAATATAAGTTAAAACATATTTAATGATTTGGCACGTTGTGAAAGAACTAAAAACATATAAACATGTCTGGCTGCTGCACGGTCAAACTCCACTTGTACTTCCATTCCAACTGAAGAGGATTACTGCAACTTTTGTATTTTATATATAATAAATTTGTAGGTATATAAGACTTGTCAGTTTGGCTCAGTTGGCAAGGGAGCTGCCTAGCAATCACTTGGTTGTGATTTCAAATCACATTAGGGAAATGCTCATTTTATATATTGGTTTGGTTTCACGTGACAGAATAGACAAACAGTGAAGCGTTTACTCCCCTAAATTTGGTGAGGATTGTTCTTGTTGTTACGGGGGAAGATGAAGTCAACACCAACTTGGACTGTTTGACAATAAAATTATATATAAGGAAGAATTCTGTACATTTGTCCGTATTTACTACAGTCACATAAAGAAGTCTTCCTTTTTAAACATTTTGTGACTTGTTGAAATTACAATGAAAGGAGTCTGAATAAAAACCCTTTTTTATATAATTTCCCAAAACGGTCTGTTTATTCACTTATTGTCGCAATTAATTGGAACTGTTTAGTCAGTGTTATTTATGAAACCTAATCGAAAGTCCATTATCAGTGCCGAACAAGCTCACCGGTAAATGGTGTTGTTTTCATCACAAAATCAAAGAAATTATGTGTAACAAACCATGTAATTATGTTAATTGATTGCAAATTGAAGAAATGTAATATTTTAGTCAGATTAAGTGAGTCTTTTGATGAAATTCTGCTTCTTTTTTTTTTTTTTTCAAAAAAATGTTGGGATCCAACATCCACCCACCCGCTTTATATCGTGAACCACACTATATTCCAGAACTCCTGTTTTATTAAAAAGCACAATCAGGCGAGTTTCTATGAAAAATTGTCAAATCCATGAATTTGAGCAGAGTAAAAACAGTGTCATGGCGCACAGTCACTGCCTGAATTTAGTTCTCACCAAAATTGTTGGTAAAACAAAATTTGTTCAAGATGTTGTTGCTAATCCATCTGTAACTCTGAAAGTGCTACGGATTTCAGTGGATTAAGTTGGAATTAGGGTAGATGCTAATAATACAATTTCTGGAAGTGTGGAGTTGTGCAGCACGGTTATTGGCATAGAAAATGGAAAAGGCAGAGTTATTATGAAATTTGCACTAATCTATTTCTCCCTGCAATCTTCCTCATTGCCAGATACCATGACAACATTTTCTGTCACTGTTATACCATGATAGTTGACAGAGAAAAGAGTAGGTGTTCAATGGGAAACACTTGGGTTAGTCTAAATAACTGCAGTCAACCATTGAGGCACATAGGGCGGGGCTTCTACTAGATTTTATTTAAAAACATCTAAATGATTGTAGGGAGTGGGTGTAGACCTTTGCAAGGCATTTTTTAATATCTTAACAAAAAAACTCAATATTGCACCCAGACTTTCTTGCCATTGTCGAAAGATTTTAGATGCAAGGTGCAATTATTTAATGCAAAACTTAAACCCCTTTCAGAAAGGTTTGTGAACAACAATTTTGCAAGTTTTTCTTAGTTGGGTGTAAAATTTTGGAAACCAATGTAACTTTGCCTTAGTATTTTCTTACAGGATTTAATAAGAAATAGGATTCATTTACGAGTTAGGATGTTGAAAATTGCCTAAACAGCCATAACATGTACATCAGAAGGCATGCACAAGGCGCAACTATGTCCATAAAACTGTTAATTTTAAGCTTTTTAAAAAATTTTGAAGTTTAAGGATTTTAATATTTTATAATGTTCAGAACACTGAAATTGAAAATAGTTTTCATTTTCATAGTTTATTGTTCATTTACAATTGCTTTTAAAATATTTTAATTACTGACTGATCTTAATTTCTCATAAAGATCACAACTACATCTACTTATATAATGTTGGGAAGAATATTAGGGATCACTTTTGATAGAGGTTGGCTTTTTTAAAACAGTAACATAACTGGTTCCGGTTTGCTTCTTTGTACAACCATTTAAGCCAACCATTCTCAACATTTTTTTTTTTTTTGTTGCCACGGCCCCCGTAAGTGCTCTTCTCAGGGATACAACATGAACACATTGACAGAAATTCATTTATTAATATTTCAGTCTTTGGTCCCTTTCAAATGTGCCAGGTCCCTCATTGAGAATGGCTGATACAAATTATACAAATCTTGCACCACTCCACGTCAATAGTAGTCATCTCATTCAAGAGCCCTCTCTTGTGGACATTCAGAATTAGAAGTGAATCCATTAATTGGTAGGTCACATAATTTGTGTTCTATGTGTGTCTAGATGACAGGAAATTGCTTATTACATCATAATCTTCCAAAATTTGGTTTGTTAGTTTATAGAAATATTTTGGGTTAGAGTCTCTTCTTACCTCATCAGGCTCTGACCATCCTTTAAATTCATTCCATAATTACTTGGAAATATTTTGAACAAAGGCTTAATTACAAAATGAATTCATTGCACTAACAAATGCTACTTTGTCTGTTATAAAGATTGTTATTATTCCTAGTGTTACTACAACCAATACTTACATGTCTAAATTATTTTATGAACTAGTTAATTGCCGTGGAAAATTTACGTATTATTCAAATATAAGTAGAAATATAAAAGTTTCCCTACTTATCTTAGTGCTATATTTAGTTTGGTATCATTTTTAAATTGCTTTGTACTTTTCAAGAAAAGATTTTAGTCCCTCAATATCTCAGATAAATATTTCTGGCATTACTATTTAGAAGAGATTGACAGTTTAAATGCAGCAAATTGTTAAACATTTTGCAGAAGCATTTGTGTACAAAAACAA